>JBCNJP010000855.1:0-46354 GCA_039602395.1 Deinandra increscens subsp. villosa | reverse complement strand
CAAGGGTGGCCACCACAATGTTCATGGTTCTACAACTGACTTCAAGAATTTTTCCCGATCCATACGTCTCTTTATTGGAAATCGAGATGCAAAACTTGTAATGGACACTCTACAAGCCCGAACTGAGAACCTCCACAACTTCTTTTATGAATGTCTAGTAGTTGGTACGGAACTTAAATCGTTTTTTTTGGGCTGATGATGTATCGAGATGCAACTACGAAGTGTTTAGAGATGTTTTGTCATTTGATGCGACTTATAGAACAAATGTGTAAGTTTCTGTTAAATGCATTGTACTTCAAATAAACTTTATCATCTATTTGATACATCATATGTGTTATATATATATATATATATATGTGACACATCATACTTTGTTTATCATATTTTATGATTTTGTGTAATATTTCACCTGTGCACTAATCCTACTGTTAAATGCATTGTACTTCAAATAAACTTTATCATGTATTTGATACATCATATGTGTTATATATATATATATATATATATATATATATATATATATATATATATGACACATCATACTTTGTTTATCATATTTTATGATTTTGTGTAATATTACACCTGTGCACTAATCCTACTGTTTTTTAAGTACCTGTGTACTATGTTACCCATGTGCACTATTCTTTGTGTATTTATTTTGTTATTATTTAATATTCATCATAATTAACACCTGTGATTTTATTGCCTCAGATATAGGATGATATTTATGCCTTTCACCGGTGTTGACCACCATAACAAGTGTGTGTTGTTTGGTGCTGGAATGATATCTGATGAGACCATTGAGTCGTACACCTGGTTGCTTAGTACATTCCTTAAAGCACATTTAAAGCAGCCTGTATTAGTTTTGACCGATCAAGATTCGTCAATGAAAGAAGCGGTTACTTCTGTATTTAATGAATCTGTTCATCATTTGTGCGCGTGGCACATTATGAGGAAACTTCCGTCTAAGGTACATTGTTACATCCTTAATTACTTTCTGTTTTTTTATCTGCTGCACATGTGTAATAATAACTGCCTGTCTTTTCAAACAGATTCTTGGTGAGATTCTAGCCAACACTGACCTTCGTAAATCTATACACAAACTTGTGTGGAATCCGCTTATTGACAAAGAAACCTTTGAAGAGAGATGGCATGAACTTCTTGCAAAATATGATTTGACTGATCATGAATGGCTATCTCAAATTTATGAAATTCGATCTGAATGGGTTCCTGCTTTCTTTCGAGATGTCCCCATGAGCTGTTTGATGAAAACCACATCAAGATCTGAGAGCTCAAATGCGCATTTCAAGGTCAACTCTAGCTTATCTAACACGTTATTACAGTTTCTTATGTGTTTTGATACCGCCCTTGATTGGCAACGTAACAACCAACGAAAGATGGAGTTCGAAACCAACACCACTACTCCTGAATTACATACACCACTTCCAATAGAGAGACATGCTGCTGCTGTGTATACGTCATCTCTTTTTAAAAAGGTTCAGAAGGAAATTAAGTTTAGTCTTTTCTATTGTCCTGTTGGTGATACACGCACTGTTGGCGATACGAAGATATATACTGTTTCACATAACAACAAGAACTTTGTAACTGTCAACAGATATGAGGTACTTATGTCATACTACTGTTTTTTCTGTAATATTACACATGTGCACTAATCTTACTGTTTTGTAAGTACCTCTGTACATGTCATCATTTTAACTGTATTATGTTTTGTAATAGTGCACCCATGCTGCATTATTCCAAAGTTGTCTTTAATACACACTTATGAATAGTTTTCTGTAATATGAGGTACTTATGTCATACTACTGTTTTTTCTGTAATATTACACATGTGCACTAATCTTACTGTTTTGTAAGTTCCTGTCATCATTTTAACTGTATTATGTTTTTTTAATAGTGCACACATGCTGCATTATTCCAAAGTTGTCTTTAATATACACTTCTGAATAGTTTTCAGATCTCAACCATTTTTTTGCTTTGTAACAGGTTTCATTCAATGTTGCCGATCAGAGTGTAATGTGCTCATGTTTGCTGTTTCCGCGTATTGGGTATCTGTGTCGGCATGTTTATCATGTTTTTAGGTTCTATGACATCAACCGAATTCCTGATCGATACATTAACCGCCGCTGGACTCGTAATGCTTTGCCGGCAAGAGTATATGCTATTTCAAACCCTTATTTGGTTGATAACAGCGAGACTGGAATACTCAGAAACGAGATTATTGATACTGTGTCGCAATGCATAGACCATTTACGACGTCAGCCGGAACAGCTTGCCATGTTTTCAAATGAACTTAAAGAGATTAAAAGGCGTATTTTCCTTGAGGTGCCACGGAACCCTGAACAAGAGAGGACGTCTGCAATTATTAGTGACATTTTGCGCCAACCTGAGTTTGGCAGTTCTTCTGTTGTTCCAACCCAGGGAATTAGAAACAAGGGTTGTGGTACCGATAAGCGGTTGGTCGGTCCTGGCGAGAAAGCAGTTGAGACGTATAAAAAGGGACCGAGATTTTGCAAAAAATGCAATAAACTCTTTTATGGTCATGATTCACGAAATCATGACAAAGTTATACGTGCTGCTGAGTTGGCTGCTGCTTCTTCCTCTTCTGCTGCTGTTACTAATGCTTGTAGCTCTTCTGGTGCTTTTCCTAATTCCGATCAAGTGTTAGATGTCCCATGTGTTGAGCCTCCAAATTCATCTGCTACACGACGCCAACCATTCCGTGCTGCTAGGCGTGCTCCGATAACAGATGATGGATCTCCATCTACCCCACCATCTTTCTGATTTTCTATATGTGTTCGATTCATTTTTTACATTTGACATCTGTTGAGTTTTAATACATTACCTATTTTTTTGTTTGAACTTTGTATGTCATCTTTGGTACTTTTGAGATTGATGAATAATCATGGATACATTGATCATTATTACACTGATCATTATTATACTTGTGTAATAATCATTACTACACTTGTGTAATAATCATTATTACACTTGTGTAATAATCGTACTTTCTATTATGCATCATCACTGTATATGCAATACTATGGAGTTTTATGAATGATTCTTAAAGTTTATATGTCCATCTTTTTATGATTGCTTTATCATTATGTATTTAAACATAATTTGTATTAGTGCACATGTGCACTAAAACACCTTTAAATTTAAATTAACTATGCCTTCATGATATTATTTGTATACATGCTTTAATTACCCCCAAATGTTCTTCATCTTTTACAACAAAACATTATACAACTGCACATGTTATTTTCATAAACTTAAACACAACAGTACACATGTGCACTGTTGTTCCTTTTGGCTTTATGTCATACATTACACCTGCTTAAGTCGAATTTGACGTATAATGCAATTGTCTTGCATGTTATTTTCATATATATATATATATATATATATACATATATATGATTGTTTACATTAATGCTGTTATGATTTTTTTATTTTACTGTGTACATTCATGTTCTATTACACACATACATACCAGTGCACAAGTGCACTAAAACATGCTATATATCAGACAACTCATCTACCTGTATAAATATTCTTATCACATACATACCAGTGCACAAGTGCTCAAAAAGATACTATATATCAGATATTCATCTACCTGTATTATATTTTTCCAAAACTCAAGATTTGATCAACAAACCATGACCACCAATCCATACATTCCAGTGCACAAGTGCACTTAAATGTCAAATTTTTACATTTGTTCAGCAACCATGGTTTATACTAACAACTACTTAATAAGTTTACTACCAGCATATACTAGAACATAATCCAATATTAACAGACATTAATCTACGACACTGTGACGCTTGTTATCATATACCAAACCATACTTCATCATTTTCCATCATTCGGCAGGATAAACCGCACGTGCTTTCCAGGTCCGATTTCTCCCCCACCATGCTTTCCTGCAGCTTCATTTCTTAACACTTCCAAATCTTTCTCAACTTTTTCATACTCGCTTTGCAGCCTTTTCAAAAACTCCACATCCCTGTTTTTACCTCTCTTGCTTTTTCCTGCATGTTGTGTCAGCCTTTTGTTCATGATCTCTGCTTCCTTCATTACATATTCCCGGTAATTGTTTGCTTGCGTGGTCAACAGCTTTGTTGCGTACCTCATACGGAGGTTATTCACTTGCGATTCTTGTTTTTCATTTTCATCACTAAACCCGCAATCGAAGTCCTTTTTTCTTCCTCTATACACTTCCATATGCCTCATTGCAAACAACCCACAATCTGTGTAGTTGTTCTTTGTTGCCCAGCTAAGATTCATCCTCCTTGGCGTTGCCAATTCCATCACAGCAGCCTTAGGGTGCTTTACATGTCGCAAATAACTGCATACTATGTCCTTCTGCAAAAATATAATTGGTCATTTATACATGAATTGCATATATTACATAAGTGTAATAATTAACATTTATTCTACAAACATTATATCCCATTCTGACCTCGTAATTGTTTTTTACCTAAGAAATTGTATATGCGTATGGTTGACTTACCACTTTAAATGGTGTTCCTTTCTTTTGGTATGCATTTGCATCTTTCATTCTGATTGGCGTTGTAGCTTCATCCATGTTGTCGATCACTGCTATTCCAGGTGCGTCCAGATCAAAACACACCAAATAAAAATGTTGATTCTCCAACATTGGTATAACAATCGTGTCGAACGATTTTAGATCCAACAGCTTTTTATTCCATGACAGCACATGTTTCAGATTGCCTGCAAACTTCTCCAACCTTTGTTTCTTTGTGGTGTTGGTTTTATACATCCATTCGATCTGAAACAACAATTTGAATTCAAAAAAAAAATATTACACATGTGTAATATAAATATATATGTAACATAATATCAACTAAAACTGTGTAAAAAAGTTTATATATATATTACCACTGTTGTTGTGTAACAACATAGGTGCTTTGGTGCATTATTTGTTGTCCACTTCTCTTCAATGTTTTGTACTGCAGCCCAACAGTCTACAACCTCTGCAAATACTTCTTTCCCTGGTTCTAAAGTTGCTAAAAGGAATGGTTTTGTTTGCACCCCTGATGCAGTCTTAAAAAAATCTTGACTACATATTTGAGAAAAAATAGAAAAAAACATCAACACAACAACATAATATTATAATTGACTGCAAAAGAAAACATAATACAACTTAATTTGCTTTTTATTAAATTAGTGCACATGTGTAATATTCCACCTCTGTAATATAAACTGTCATATGTCGTGACACCTTTGCACAACTTTTTGCTGTTATGGTAGTGATGTGCATTTATCACAAATTTTTAAATAACAGGTTACTTACTTGAATACGGCTGCCACCTCAGCTTTTTCTTTCTCCTCCATTTTCTTTTTCTCTTCTTCCTCTCTTTCTTCATTTGTCATCTTCTTCAATTCTTCTTCTTCCTTCTGCTTTTCCTTTGGGGTTCCCTTATTCAAATCCTCCACAAATGACATCAGATACTGCCACATGATACGTTCTTCCTCATTCATAGGGGTGTTGATCTCAACTGGTTTCCTTTCATATATCACGTTTTCATCTGATTCTCCCCCGTTGCCATTCTTGCTGTCAACTGTCGATGTCACAACCGCTGCTTCTCCACTGTTATCATCTCTATTTGTGTCATCAACCTTTGTGCTTTCAGGACCTTCAACGATTTCTTTATTAGTATCTTCACTAGATTTGTGTTCTTCCTGCACGGTCTTTCCCACGTTCTCTGTATACATTTCCATCATTATGTCTTTTACAACATTCTTTGAAACAGTCTCTGTCTTGTCTGAATCCTGTGTGCCCTGTGACAAATCTATTCCAAAATCGAATGATGGCATCGATTTGTCATGTTTCATCCAACTAACGCTTTTGATTCCCGCGGAATTGCTTATTACAGTTTCCATATCTTCATTGGTATCCCCGGCATCTTCATTTTCTTTCTCTTTTTGACTAAACTGCACCACTGTTTTATAAAACGACTTGTACCGTTCTATGTACACCATCAGCTCGTCGTTGTTTGGAAATAACGACCATGCATCCTGTAAAGCCTCTTCTGTTACCTTTTTATGTTGTTGCATCAAGGCAAACAACTCTTCCAAACCATCGATATGATCCTGGTGTACACAAGATGTGTGTTATTGTCACGATAATTATAGTATTTGTATTATTACACATGTGCACTTTTGTATAGTTGTATTATTACACATGTGCACAGATCATTTATATGATATCTTTTAATATAACAATTGCATGTTTCAAATATACAATCATCATAGCATGCATAAATTATGTACACTTTCCAAAAAAAATTACATAAACATTTGTGCATATGTATTTGTTACTAATTTTTATTAGTGCACATGTGCACTAATAATTTTTTTTTGTTACACATGTGCACTAATCATGATTTCATAAACTTTATACATTCCTGCTAATATATAACTATCTATTATATTACCCGAAAGTATTTAAGGTTGAATTTTTACCTTCAAATTACTTTTTTCTCTGACCTCTTTTTGCTTTTTTTCAGTCACCTCCCTTCCTTTTGACATTTCTACATCGCTTGCGTCTCCTTCATTGTCAACATATGTTTCTCTCAACTCTCCCAGACCAAACCCACCATTTTCAATTTCATAATCCTCCCTTATCTTCAATGATTCTGATGTCCAAAACTTAAGAGGGCTCATGCTTCGTTCAACGTTTATCCCCGGGCATGTTATGCTATCCACGTATACCAACTACATGTGTTTAAAACAAATATTATTATAAAAATGTTTTTTAAGTGTTCCTGTAAACGAGCGGATTATCTAAAGGAAACATTGTATAAAAAACGTACCGTTAATAGTGCTAGAAGTCCCGTGAATCTTGGTCCTTTGTGACCACTCACCCATGAATCCTTGCATCTTCTAAGTGCATCCAAACAATATTTATTCCAGTTAATATTGTTCAGATCTGTTCCGTCTTTAATGGATGGCACGAAATCGAGCTTCATATACTCGTTGCTTCCAGACTCGGCCATAACACTCGAAAACAATGCTATGAAGTCTATTTTGAAGAATGCACCGGGAGTATCAGCATCCTCACTCATCTTGCTTACAACTTCAGCACGTGTTATGTATGATTTTCCATATCGTGATTTCCATGCTTTAGCAATTGTCCCCAATTTCTTTTTTGTTGTCACCTCGAGAATAGTACCTTCGTCTTTCAGGCCAAACAATGTTTCAATCTTCTCTTCATCTATCAGCAACTTAATATTTCCCAAATCAATTTCCATTCTTTCGGGGTTGAATTTGTCAACCACGAAGTGTGCAATCTTTGATGGTATTCCATCCATTATGAGCTTCAACATCCTCCCCAATCCCATCTCTCTAACAGACTCGCGTTGTTTCTTTGACAGTTTCACAACCGCCTTATATAATTGTGTTGGTGCTGATCTTGTCCTCAATCCCAGCAAATCATCACCCTTTTTAACAGCTTCCTTCTGTCCTTTTTTCTCTGGCTGAGAAGCTTTCTTTGTTTTGGCTCCTTTCTGTATTTTAGGAATCTTCCTTGTTTTTTTTGCCAACATCTTCTTTCTTTTGAGCCCAGCACCTCTCTCTGCTTTTATCCCTTTAAACCATCCAATATGTTATTATAACAAATATGGCTGAATTTTAAAACAATATGGTATAACACTGAATATTATTACACTTGTGTAATAATCTTTATTACACTTGTGTAATGATACTGTTTTTATGTTTTTTTTACACATATTTTGTGTTTGTATTGACCAACCATCAAAAGGATATAAATAATACCTTATGTTGTAATCATGATCAAAAACATATTGAAATTGTATTACATTGATCATTATTACACCTGTGTAATAATTATTATTACACCTGTGTAATAATTATTATTACACCTGTGTAATAATCCTATTTTTTTATTATGCATCTCCACTGTTTTTTATATCACTGTTTACATTATACAAACATCATTTTTGTGTAACAAAAAACATTGATTATGTTGATAAAGTTATGTGTAATCAATTTACCTTTAATAACATCCTTAATTAGTACATTTTCCAGATCAGACTCTTCATTTTTTTTTTAATCTTCCCTCTTAATTTCATTTTGTGCTCAGACTTTCCTTTTTTACCACCATTCAAACCATCTGCAACACCAACAATTCAATTACATAATATATAATGCACCTGTGCACTAATATTGTTTTCATATATATCTTTATGTTTTTAATTAAAATGTACCTTCATCTTCTTCAGTCACATCCCCCTGATTTTTTCCTCTGCGTTCAAACTTGTAATCTGAAACGATATTAAGGGTGTCAGATTATATATCATACCTTATTTCACGAATTGTGTCTATTATTCTGTCTTTAGTAATATTAACACAACTGATACCATTTGTGTTCTCTTCAGATTCAGTTTCTTCAGAAGTGTCGTTTTCAATCTTGTCACTATTTTCACTCTCCACCTTGTCATATTCGATACTATCAGCTTCCCCACCACTCTCTTCAGGTTCTTTACTGCCACCACTCTCTTCAAATTCTAAACTGCCGCCACTCTCTTCAGATTCTTTACTGCCACTGTCTTCTGACTCTTCAGTCGATTCTTCTTTTTTTGCCACTGGTTTGTCTTTATCTTTATTGAATACAATCTTCAAACGTTTTGCTGCAATTTTTGTTTGTGACAGTCATTTTAGTTTGTATAATGTAAATTATAAAGTTGTGTTTCTTTTGATCTAACCTTTAATCTGTGGTTGTTCTTCATCACTGTCATGTATAATATCCGGACTGGATTCTTTGTTTGTATATTTTGAACCGAATCGGGAAGAGATCCTTGAACTCTTCCTTTCTGTTTGATAAACACACCATACGTGTAATCATTATTTGACAACAATCATCTCCATACAAATTTGTGTTTTACAAAAAAAAAACAAAACAAAAAAAAAACAACTTACTCTTTTCGAAGCCTGCCTTTTCCTGAAACACACATAAATTTGGTTATTTATATCATCATAAACATTTCCAGATGCTTTTATGTTGTAATTTTAACTTTATTACACCTGTGCACTAATTTGTTTATTCATAAACTGTGACAACTTGTGCTTTGTTACACATGTGCACCAATAAATCATGCATGCTCTAATACTGCATTATTATTATTGATAGTGTCATGTTTTGATTTTAATACAAATCTGCACCAAAATTTCATAAATATTGATATATTATACCCGAATACGACATTTAATTATACATGTGCCCAAATGTATGACAACACATATAAAACAATGAATTACAGATATGCACTAATTGTTGTTTCTGATTTTCTTGTAAAACTCTTATTTTCATTACACCTGTGCACTAGTAGGTCAAAACTTGTTATATATATACTAGTCTTTTAGACTGTTTTTGATACACCTGTGCACTTCTATTTTACACAATTTCACTGGTGTTGAAACAGCAAATCCTTCTCCTTATTTTTTTATTACACCTGTGCTCTGGTCCTGTTCTAAACTGTTTCATCATCACTCTTACATTTTATTCTGTATATAAATCTGTTTCTTACACTTGTGCACTAATGTTGAATGTCCAGATGTAACACTGAATCTCAAGTTGACATCATTTTGACATCATATGATTTCAACACTGAAATTCAGTGTTATTATTCAAGTTATACTCTATACTAACACTGATTCACAAGTTCTAACAGATATGATTGCTTTTCGTCCGAATTTATTGACAGTTTTCCCGATTTTTTGGTTTCGAAAGCAATATCTAGTTAAAATCGACGAGCATTGTTAATTTAACATACCTTCTTCATCGAACAGTAGCGTATTTCTGGATTCAGAACTCCGGATTGATCGTAGATCCTGTTTCGCGATCGGTTTTGATTTTCGCCGTTCTTCGCGCTCTTCGGTCGGGAGAATAGCGGTTAGGGTTTTTTTGGAATGTTGTGTGTTTTTGATTTAATGAAACCCGTCCCCCATATAGTAAATTTTCTTTCCCAAAATACCCCTCCGTGTTTTTTTTATGAAGTTATAAAAATTTTACAGTTTTGGTCCCTCCTATAAATTGTGCTAGTTTTTAGGTTTTTACAAAAATACTAGTTTTCGTCATATCCTTGCTCTATATATATATATATATATATATATATATATAGGAGAAGGATAAAATGAAAACCTCTCCGAGTTGGAAAAACCGTGAAAACTAAGCTAAAAATTCATTTTTTGTTCTGATTTTTTTTATGGTGATTTTCTAACTTAAAAAAAACACCCTTTATGAAAAAAAATAAAAAAATCGCCAAGTAAATTTTTTTTAAAAAAATATTTAAGAACCGATTTTTTTGAAAAAAGAAGTTAACCGGCCAAAAAAGACGTTCAAAATTTGTTATTTTTTTAGATATATTTTTTTATAGATTCTACATTCATTTTTGATGGTTTTGGTGAAAAAAATAAAAAAACGCCTAGAGATTTTTTTTAAAAAAATTATTTACAGATTTTGTTACATATGTAACAAGGCATTTTACATATGTAACAGGCAAATGTTACATATGTAACATGACGTAACATCAGATTTCGGACTTTTTTTTAAAAAAAAAACTACTAGGCGTTTTTTTGATTTTTTTCACCATAGAGCTTGTATTAATGCATATAATCACTACAAAAATTTTGAAGAAAGAATAAATCGTTTTGTGGTAGTTTCCACGGTTTTTCCAACTCAAAGTGGTTTTTATTATATCCATCCCATATATATATATATATATATATATATATATATATATATGGGGGAAGTTCAAATGAAAAATTTGTTTTGGGTAAGAAGGATAAGAAGGAATTTCAGCCATTGGATCTTGATCTAATAAAAAAGGAAGGAGGGGTATTTTAGTCTTAGCCACTTTTGTTGACTTTTTATCTACTTCCCCCATTTTCTTTAAACATTCATAACTTTCACATACGACATTATTTTTTAAAAAAAAATTACACCATAAAAACGAGCATTTTTTTATCTTTAAAACGCATATAGTGTTGCTATATAAAAAGTGAAAAAAAAAATTACTCTTTCGATTTTTGACACAGGTCATTGTGTCATTGTGTCAAAATGTTCAGATCATTGTGTCATTGTGTCGTCGTGTCAAAAGTATATATAGTGTTGCTATATATATATAAAATTAAACTCTCTTTCGGTTTTTGGCACGATATGAAACAATGATCTGAACATTTTGACACATCATTGTGTCATTGTGTCAAAATGTTCAGATCATTGTGTCATTGTGTCGTCGTGTCAAAAGTATATATAGTGTTGCTATATATAAAATTAATTACTCTTTCGGTTTTTGGCATCATATGAAACAATGATCTGAACATTTTGACACATCATTGTGTCATTGTGTCAAAATATTCAGATCATTGTGTCATTGTGTCGTCGTGTCAAAAGTATATATATTGTGCTGCTATATATAAAATTAAAAAAAAATACTCTTTCGATTTTTAACACCATATGACACAATGATCTGAACATTTTGACACAATATGACACAATGATCTGAACATTTTGACACAATGACACAATGATCTGAACATTTTAATACAATCGAAAGAGTAAAAAAAAATTTAATTTTTTATATAGCAACACTATACGCGTTTTAAAGATAAAAAAACGCTCGTTTTTATGGTGTAATTTTTTTAAAAAAATAATGTCGTATCTAAAAGTTATGAAGGTTTAAAAAATGGGGGAATTTGATAAAAAGTCAAAAATACTCTTCCATCTTTTATTTTCTTTAGTTTTTCTTTTTAATTACTCAGGAAAATTTTAAGTCATAGATCTTTATTTAATTAAAGATCTAATGGATATGATTCATTCTTATCCTTCTTATCCAAACTAAACTTCTCACAATAACCTCACCCATATATATATATATATATATATATATATATATATATATATATATATATATATATATATATATATATATATATGAAAACATGGCAATTTGAACCTGCGACCTTTTATTAATGGGTTAAGGCCGTGTTTGACGCGCTATAAGCCAGCTTTTGAAAAGCTAGTTGGAGTAACGTTTCAAATAGTTTTTATAATATTTCTAGTTTTACCCTTCCTTAACTTATAAATAAATATCTTTATTTACATTTATGACATATACTTTTATGTCATTTTATATATTTTCAGCTAGTTTTTACCAAACGTTATTTTTTTATCAGCTAACTTATAATTTATCAGTTAACTTATAATTTATCAGCTAGCAGCTAGCTTATCAGCTGACAACTAGTTTATCATCTAGCAGCTAACTTTCCAGCTAGTGCGCCAAACACAGTCTAAGTTCTCAACAGTTGAGCTAGTGGAATTTTCTTATTAAAATCAAAGGATCGGGATTTTATACAATACAAACAGTCAAACACACAAGTACCTAACGGCATAATATGAAAAATAAATCTAAAACCGGAGAATGAAGGTCCTGAAGCTGCGACCTTTACGGTAGTAGGCGGCGTTATAACCAACTGAATAAGTGGGAATTTAATTCCAGTTTATTAATTTTTCTTCTAAAATAACATTTTTTTTTAAATGTAAAATGTTTCTTAAAAACACTAAAAACTTATATATGTAACAAAATTTTAAAAAAATTCCGGACCCTCCGAAAAGCTGAAACTTAGACGTTCGACCTCTCCGTCTAGGCCCCCTGACACGGATCATGTCCTCGTTAATTGCTTTTTGGCCAAACATGTGTGGGCTTTGGTTAATTGCTTCGGCTCACTTGGTTTCAGTCAAAGATCTCACGTGTCAACCAGTCGACTTCACATAATGAACTGAAAAAGATTCTTTCACACTTGCACTTTTCCACCCGTCTCTTTCATTGTAATAATCGGCTCGCCCCTCAAGGATTACGCAGATAGATGGCAAGGCTTTCTTATAATTGAAGTTTAAGGAAACATCTCAAAACCCTAATTCCCCTGTTACAGCTGATTGCAGCCATCAAAGCTTACGCTCTTTTTTCACCGGCCCGTCGTCTCGTCGTCCCTTGCTTGCAGCCATCGCGATCCACAATCCGACCTTCAAACCTTGCGAATTGATTCCCTCTGCCTCCGATACTCTCCATTTACATTTACAGGTTAGTGTTCATATCTTGATTGTTGCGAATCGATTGAAAGTTGGCAAGTTCGAATAGCAAACAAGTAAACAGTTTTTGGGTATTTTTGTCCTTTATTCATTTTAGTTCATATTATTCTCCTGAAATAGCAAACAAAGTTAGTATTCTTCATCTTTACAGGTTAGTATTCATGTATTGATTTTAGTTTAATATTGTGTAGTTTGATTATTTGTTTGTGGGGATCCTGTAATCTTTGAAAAACACAATGGGATGGGGCCTGTTGAAGTGTAATGCTACACATTTTTATGCATTACTAGTTAGTTTTGATGTTTTACTTGAAAGTTGGAAGAATTGTGAACATATATCTTATGGTTATTGAATTGATCTCCTTCCAAACTTCTATCATATTTGTATTGTATCATCATTCATGAGTCATGAATCATTTTAGTTAATACGCTTGGTTGTTTCAGAAGCTATAGACACCAAAGACGAGTTTGTTAAAGGTGGGTCTTAAAGTAGCCAGTACTTGCGATTGGAACCAATTGGCCAGTGGTCATCTCACTCACTAGGTTAGTGTCTTTTTATTTTGTTCTTAGTTTCAAATGTTGAAATTGGATGACAAACTTGATTTTTGAATTAAAACTGAAAGTTGATTAGTTCCCTGAACCTTGATTAGCTAATTAAAACTTGATTGAAATTAGTTGAGGAAGAGTTGTCGCTTTTAGTTGAAAGTTGAAACTTCACTGAAATTAATGATATTATCTGTTTTTGAGACTTTAATTTTAGGGTTTATAGAAGGACCCGACCGACCCAACCCGAAAATTTTGACTCCTGGTAGCTAAAAGTTTTAGCATAAAAAAAGTGACACCTGGTACGGATTTTAGCATGATTGAGTGGAGGGTAGTGTTGTTTGACACTGGCCACATCATCAAGGTTTTGTGTGCCTCACTATTTATAATCTAAATCTTTTACATTAACTCTGCTGACATCAACCGCTGATAAGAAATGATAAACTAGAAGGTATAAACATCTTTATTCATTTCTTATACAAATTAGATCGTTATTGTGCTTTACTAGGGGTGTTTTGATTCAACAGGGTGGAGGAAAGTTAATCATAAATCTGTAATACTTTTTCCTCATAATATGGTTATAAAAAGTGGCCACGGCATTATAAAACTTAACAAAGACAAGAATAGTTATAAAATGTGAACCGCAAGGCACTATATGTTAAAAAGATAACTTCTATTGTTTGTGTTCATCTTCAACAGGTCACTTGAAGAGGTTTTCGATACCATCAGTTATACGGATCCACTGCTGCTGCCGTTAGACCGCCCGTCGCCTCTAGTTACGCTGGGATTGAGATCCACCGACATAATTCACTTTCGGACGATTCTGGAAAGTTAATTATCATTAATCTATAATACGTTGTGCCCGTGTATTCACAACGAATTATGTCGTCTTCTGCTACTGATGCTGGTGAGGAGCTGCGGCGCTTCGAACTTTCCGAAATTCAGAAAGCAACAAAAGGCTTTGCCGAATCATTTCAAATTGGACACGGGGGTTTTGGTAAAGTTTACTATGGGTGGCTGATTGGTATGAATGTTGCCATCAAACGTTTCGATCCTAAGGATGGGCAGTCAGACACAGAGTTCATGGCGGAAAAAAGAATACTCCCTAAGGTGCATCACGATAACATTGCGCCATTGATTGGTTATTTTAAAGATGAAAAGGAGAAGATACTTGTGTATAAATATATGAGCAATGGAACGATTTATGATCACTTACACAAACATGGTACCCCTCTTTCTCTCTGTCGGCGACTTAATATTTTGATAACTGCAGCTGAAGGGTTACGCGACCTGCATAATGATGGTGTTATTCATGCGGACTTTAAGAGCCCCAATATTTTATTGTCTGAAAACTGGGATTCTGTTATTTCAGACTTCGGGCTGTCAAGAACATGCCCAAATACTGCCGTTGAAACTTGTTTTAAAGGCACTTTTGGGTGTGTGGACCCTGTTTTCTGCGAAGAGAGAAGACTAAGAAAAAAGACTGATGTGTATGCTTTTGGAGTGTTGTTGTTGGAAGTGTTGAGTAGGAGGCATGTATTAGATGAAAGTTTTTACGGAGAGGGAAGAAATTTGGCGATGTGGGCTCAAGCCCGTATCAAAGCCGGAAGGTCGAGGGATATAATTGATCCTGATATATCTGGTGAAGTATCTCCAAAGTGCTTGCAGAAGATTATTAGCATTGTTAAAAGATGTTTGCACAAAGATCTAAAAGTGAGAGCTACAATGGCTGAGGTTTTAGACGCTCTTCAGGATGCACTGAAACTCAATAGTTCATCACAGCGTGGAGGCAGTAGACGAAATTTTTTGCATGATATGCTTAGCCTAAGTCCGGGAGAATTTAGGCCTGAAGAATTAAGAAAAGCCACCCAAAATTTCAATCCAAAATTTTTATTGGGGGAAGGAAATAATGGGAAGATGTTTAGCGGTTTGGTTGACCAGAAGAGGACGCCATCAGCCTCTTCAGAACAAGGTGGTAAAGTTTTTGTTGCTGTGAAAAAGCTCAAACAAGTTAATCCTAAATGGCAAGTAAGTATCACTGATGTACATACATACATTCTCTAGTACTAGAGGGTAACTTGAAGAACATCCTGTTGGCAGTTTACTTATGGGCTCTACTAATATGTATATACAAACAGACCTAGTATGTATGACAGACTTATGGTAGGCAATCAATGTGTGTTCTCTGCTGCCACATAAGTAGCTTAACAGTCAATGTCAAACACACCTAGTCCGAAGGACTTATGAAAGGCAATCGATGTGCCACATAAAAGCTTAAACTAGGAAAACAATATTTTTCTGTTAAAGCTAAAAAACCACTATCAAACACTATTCATGGAAAACTCTCTTTAGTATATTTATCTTTTTTTTTTTGGTTCAAGGGGATTGATGACAAAAAAATATTTACAACATAAAGGCACTGGGGATCCCAGGTTATACCCCAAGGATTATCCCAACCCAAATCCGATCATGGTCTAACACATCAAATATCTCCTAAACCGTCAAAACATAAGCCACAAGTAGCTATAACAATAAAGAGAGGAAATCTATACAAGATTCTAGGCTTAAATCCATAAAGAAGCAAGTCTTCAACCTTTAAATCCTTCCAGCAAGCAGCATCCCAAATAGAGTCTCTGTTAGGCAGAATGCTAAAAGTTTGTATAGATGTTATAAGGGCTATATTCTAGACTCCCAAATGCTTTTTTCGCAACTTCAAGATGTTGAAGAAATGACCCAAGTGGGTTGACTTAAAGTTTTGTGACCGGTTAGTATATTTATCTTAATTTAAGACTAAATGGAAAAGAACATAGCGTTTGAACTGTGTGATAGGAGACCTGTTTAGACTGTGGCAAGCACATGTAAAAAGTGTTATCATCAAGCTTAGGAATAAGAATATATGTTTATTTTCTTTATCTGGATTTTATTATGTAAATGCAACATCAAGTCTCTTTCATAGCTGGAAAAATACTATTTTTTTAATTTTCCATTGAATGTGACGTGAAAATATGTGAGTTTAGGAAAAGGTGGAGTTTTTAGGAAATATGGATCATCCTAATATCATTAAACTCGTGGGATACTGCAAGAAGAAGCACTTGCTTGTTTACGAGTACCTGCCGCATAGAAGTCTCGACCACCTTTTATTCCAAGGTAAACTGTTTTAGGATCCCTCTAGTACCAACTTCCATCATTCGTTTATAGTTTTTTTTTTTTTTTTTTTTTTTTTAATCGTTTGTTAAGTTATTGCAAAGAAGTAGTGATGTAAGATGAATTGTTTCTTACCTGCAGCAGCAGCTGATACAGGCATACCACTAGAATGGGGGAAAAGAATTGTGATAATGATAGGAGTTGCCCGTGGGCTCCAATACTTGCATTCAGAAGATATCATACATTTTAATTTACGTTCTAGGAATGTATTGGTGACTGAAGTACGCACCCTTAAGCTATTTATGTTGGTTTCTTTAATTATGCCATCAATCAGATTATTTAACCTCTTACTTTTACTCTTTCGTATTCCAGGATTATAATGCAAAGCTAGGGGGTTTATCATTGGCGGCGAAACTTTGCTGTGAAGGTACTACAAGGCATTGTCAACCCATGGCTTATGAGGACCCGGAGTATAAGAGGACTGGACCGACTGGTATGTTATTATTTATATATTAAACTGTAGATATTGGGGAGTGGTTTAGAGATGATATTTGCACGGGCAAATGAACCAGACAATAAATCAGACATTGTGTGGGTCATGTTTTCTCTAAAATTTGCATTTTATTTTTAATAGAACAGCCAAGTTTATTGACCCAAAAGGAAAACAGGTCTATTTATATTATAAACTTAAAACATCATAGTTTTCATCCTTCAATTTTACAGGTAAAGTGACTACAAAGAGCGACATCTATTGTTATGGGCTGCTGGTGTTGGAATGTTTAACAGGCAGACACTCATTCTCTTTTTCTGATGATAAGATTCAGATTTTGGTGGGCCAAGTGGAAGCTGGTACAATAACTGTAAAGGACATTATGGATCCACGTCTTGAAGCCAGATATGCTTCCGAATGGTTTGCGCTTGCATCAAGATGCCTTGCTGACAATCCCGATGATAGGCCTTCAATTGAAGATATTCTATTGAATTTGAAAGGCATCACATGAGTATTTTCGCTCTAAAATCTAAAACACCTTGGGTTTTGATTTTTTCTATTTCTCAAAACAATCAATGCTTGAGAAAATGTGCAATTTTACGAGTGAAAAGGACATTTTTGAATTCTTTGCTTTATTTATTTATTTTTTGTACGACCAACAAACAAAGCCTTAACCATCACAAGAGCCCAACGGGCAAAACAGAGCTCCCTACGATAGCCCTTGCTAGCAATAGTTGTTGAGCCAATTCCAGGGAAACTCACTTTGTTTTCTGCGAACATCCGAATGGTTTTACCTATTGGGTTTAGGGATTGAACTTGTGAGTCTTTGCCTCATTTGTTTTATGATAGGCATTTTCAACAGGAATGTGAATTGATAGTTTTGTTATGAATGTTTGTAGGTTATTTAATTTATTTCATTTTGACCTTTGAACATGGAGCTTTGTTTCTTCATATAAAGACACCTATAACCTATAATAGTATACTTTTCGTTTTTATGTTTTTGGCAACATAAGTTGTTGGGGGCTTGTTGTGGGTTGGCTGTTTTAAATTCTACGCTTGCATTTTATTTTTGACTCTTTTTTTTTTAAATAGTAGCTTCACTTATGCATTGTATTTTGTATTTTGGACTGCTTTTTAAAAAAAAAAATAGCAGCTCCATTATGTGATGTAACAAGTGGGTCAACCCGCGCTTCGCCGCGGAGTTGACCCGTTGGCATTTGCTACTGATTATGTGCTTTGTAAAATCAGAAAGAAACACTAAGTCCAACATAATCGTCCGAACATGCATAAAAACATATGAAAATCAGAAAGAAACACTAAGTCAAACATAGTCATTTTTATCCCGCTACAAATAGTCGTGTATTATATTTTGTTTTTGTTTTGTACAGCTGCCTTTTAGGTTGGTGTGTTTTGAGCATATTCATTTGAAAACAGAGTAATCAAAGATAAAGTGATTGGGTTGTATGAATGCTACCTACTCTTGATTTGGCAAGTAATTCCCAAAGTTGAGGTTTGAAGCAGATTTGGCAAGTAAATCCCAAAGTACCTGATGTATTTTGACAAACAAAATATTAGAGAAGGAATACCACAAAGTCATAAAGACTAAAAGAACACCAACAAAACAACGCCGAAACTTCAAACCTGCAAAAAAATATCATCCAAAGTACATCAGTCATGGACACTCCGGTTGATTTCTTAAACCAATATTTCATTAGGTTTGCATAGAAACAAAATCCTATAACACGACTATCTAGTATCACCAACGAAAACAGAAACATAAGCGTAAGAAGAAAAGGCGCATAGAAAAGAACAGGCAAGCGTGAGTAGAAGAAAGTCTTGAATGTGTTATACCATGTCAGAAATCGTTTTAGAAAGCCGGTTAGTGAATCCCGGTACAAAATGGGGAAACAAATTTGTGTAAATAATGATAAAATTACATTCATAAATATAAACCCAAACCGTGACCTGTAAGGACATCCATTACAAACGCTAATGGGTTGGGTTTGACTGGCTACATACTCACCCCTAACAAAACCATAATGCATCAATAGCTTCATATTTATAAAAAAACCATGTCAACATGAGAAACACCTTTTGCTCAAAAGCAAGCCCTTACCAACAGAACTACACAGCCTGCAGCCACATGCACACACAAAAAAAAAAGATAATCATAACTAAAGATTTAACAAATAACTAACAAACAACAGTTAATTGTTTTTCAAGGCCTTATTTCTTTCAAGTCAATACATGATCGGTAAACGGTAATATGATGCTCTTAATTAATACTGACAAACACAAATACACAACATGTGTTGTCACATAAAAATAAAGGTGTTTATATCAGTAGCTTTATTCAAGGTTGTTTTACAATTTTCAAATTCAATACCAAAGTCAACCTTAAAAATTTATAATTTATAAAACCAAGATTAAAGGCATACCACACATGAATTACCAACATTGAAGATGAATAACATTTCATTTCCTATGAGCATAGCAGTTGCACCAGATTCAATCCTCATCCCCGCTCATCTCCAGCCTTTAAAAAATGAAACAACATTTAAAACTTTAATACAATAATACAGACAATGAAATCTTATGTAAAATACATACTACTTTGATAATTGTTCGAGACAATTGGCCTTGCAGCACAATAAAGATCACCTCTAAAGAAAGCCTTAAAACATAATCACTTTATCAGTAAACACATTTTAGTCGTTGGATTAGGATCGAATCATGCGTGGAACGTGACGAATCATTTATCAAACAACTAAAAGGGAGTTTATATAAAAAGAACTTAAATATTATAAGAAAATGAAAAAGAGCATACCGTATTCATTGGAGTGAATGCTCTACCTGTAAATTCATAGAAAGAGGATTAATCAGTGATTAATTAGAATTTCAGTTATCAACCTACAAACCTTAAATATCAAACACAATTTAATTAAAAACAATTTTATAAATAAAAAAGCAAAACTGTAATAGGGATTGGCTCAGATCTTTGATAGAGCACATCATCACCAATTTGATACTAAAATTGTGGAAAACTGGAACTTTAGGCTCAGATCAAAGATGTAGTCAATCATAGCCCTGCTAAAGGCTCAAACTAAACATCCGGATGCAGGTACGGCTGCGATAAACATAGTTTATCGCCTCGCCGTTACCACCACCTCAAATGTAGATCTTGAAACATCATCATAGCCTACATCTGGACAACAAAATCCAACCATAATCTGCAACAGTCGCCAAGGCTCAGATCAAAGATGTAGTCAATCATAGCCCTGCTAAAGGCTCAAACTAAACATCCGGATGCAGGTACGGCTGCGATAAACGTAGTTTATCGCCTCGCCGTTACCACCACCTCAAATGTAGATCTTGAAACATCATCATAGCCTACATCTGGACAACAAAATCCAACCATAATCTGCAACAGTCGCCAAGTATATCACAGCCAAAGCCAAAATCAAACAGAATAGGCATGTTATACCATGTCAGAAATCGGTCTTTAACTACGCCAAGTATATCACAGCAAAAACCCTTCATCAGAATCGTTCAGTCACAGCCGGCGACCAACGAATCATGTCTAAATCGGTCTCTAACTATGATTAGAAAAACATAAGAGGCATACCGATTAGAACAACATGAGAGAGAGAGATTGAGCAAAACATACAGATCTGTAATGAGACCTGACCACGACCATAAATCGGTTCTCAACTCCGATCGGTCCTCAACTCCGATCAGAAAAAGCAATAAAACGCCGACAACCACCAAAAAAAAATCAAACAAAGCGGCTAGACACAGGTCTTAAAACCACCAAAAAGATCAGCGTCGGAAACGAACCATCTGGCCTGAACCGACCATCGGAGCAATAAATCAAACCCCAAAACTCAGTTTGTACACAAAAGACCAACAAAAACCACCATAGAAAGTAGCAGCCAAGCAAATCGGGGGCAAACCAACATCAAATCTGTGTCGCAAAGGGAGCGATTGGTCAAACGACCACCCCATCAACATCGATACACTACCATCGCACCGATGTCGTCAATGGCGACACGGCGGCGACACCAAGCCGTTAAGAGCGGCGGCGTCACCAAGCCTCGTCGAGGGCAGAAACGATGGAGGAGAGTTGGGGCTTCAACAAATCGAACCATCTTCTTCGTTGATTCGGATGGTAGATTGGAGGTATAGAGGGTGAAAGGACAGATAATGGGGGATGATATGGAGGTATGGTCATGGAGGCAGGTTGAAGAAGAAAACGTGAGTGAGTGGGGAAAAGAAGATTGACAGGTTAGGTCAAAGTGAGGAAAGTGGTAACCTATCTCATGAAAACAGCCTCAAACTTATGAAAAATTACAAACATGCCATGTATGCATTAGAGACTTGTACACTATGTTTTGAAATTAATACCATAGGTTGTATTATGTTATTATAGGGTAATTTGGCAGCTCTATCTTTAGCCCAATTTTTATTTATTTATTTATTTATTTATTTATTTTTATTTAAATTATGGGCATTATTTATACTACCCATACGATGTTGATTGGGCCAGTAAGTAAGCAGCCCAAAGATGACGTTTTTAATATTTTTTAAATATAGCAGTTGGTAGGTTTGGATCAGTTACCAAATCGGTTACACTATAACCGGTTCCGGTTTTCATTTAGAACCGGTTACTAACCGATAAACTAGTAAGTAATTTGCACCTCTACCACTCAAACGATGCATCGATTAAGCTTCTCATCCAACCAATTCTAGTTTTAAGCCCACACGAGTTTGTGTATATGCTTTTATTTGATGTCTCAGAGTCAACAACATTAGTGTGGTTTCCAACTAGGGATGAGCTTTTGGTACCGAATACCGGTACCGTACCGGTCCCGTACCGGTACCGGTACCGAACCGGTACCGACCGAACCTAAACGGTATCGGTACCGGTACTTGATTTTTCTTAATTTTGAAACCGGTACTAACCGGTACCGGTACCGGTAAAAACCGGTATTTCCCGAATGAGTACCGAAATCTATATAGTCTTAATTTTTAAACATAAATTATATATTTCTAATTCTTAGGCTACTTAATGATTTTTTTGTCAAATTATTCTTACATCCGTCAATTATAGTTCTTAGGCTATTATTTTTATTTGACCAATGAACCGGTTGAGCGCTCCATTTGTCAAACGTTTTGATTTTCAGACCTTACTTACTTTTTCATTCTTCGTGTAATATTTTTTAACTGAAAAGGAAATATTAATCTTCGTATATCGTCTAATCTAAACTATTAGATTACATATTTACTAACATTAGAAAATATATAGATCATATCACCTTCGTGTTTTAATGTTCATTGATAAATATAGATCATGGTCACCTTAGAAAATGTATAATGCTTTAGAAATCATGATTTAGTTATAATAACCAACTTTTATATTTGTTCATAATTGAGATTTTTTGTTATAAAATCAATAATGATTTACCATTTTTTAATGCTTTGATGGTACTTTTATAAGGAAAAAGAAAACCGGTACTAAAGCGGTAATTTACCGAAATACCGGTACCGGTACCGGTACCGAACCGGTACCGACCGAACCTAAATGGTACCGGTACCGGTACTTGATTTTTCTTAATTTTGAAACCGGTACTAACCGGTACCGGTACGGTACGGTACCGGTATGATACCGATCTCATCCCTATTTCCAACCATTTGAGAATTACATAGTACCACGATGTAAACCAACAAGTTTTAGCACCTAACAAACTTATACTCCACATACAAATATAACCACCCCCAACGGGCAGGCGGGTATATTTCTTGTATCCTTTCAAGATATAACATACTAGTAATCTGTACTACATTGAGCTATAACATGCTATTCCTTGGTTTAATGCCATATTTCGCAATCAAAAATCTGCTTTTTTACAAGATTGACGTAACTTTGTACCACAGGCCATCACAGCCTCCCTCACCAAACCAGCTATTGCCATGCTTACTGTCACAATCTTGGCGACATCCGTTGCCACCATGAAATTTAATTCTTTTTCATTACAAACTACAAAGAGCTGTGCAAATCCGATGACAATCCCGTTGCCTGTATCTGAGATTTTTGACGGTTAGTTTCTTTTAAATGCAAAAATATGAAAACGATTATCATGCTAAAAAACACAAGTAAGACCTACATAACAAAACTGTCATTTCAAATTCGAGTTCAAAAATGCGTACATAAACCAAAAAAATCAAAAAACATGACAGTTATGGCAGTACCCATAACCTACACACATGTGTAACAAAATTGCTCTATAAATGTGCTCACAAGTTGTCATGGTTTAGAGGTAGTAGAGCATATCGAAGCATATATTCGTTGGAAGAACATGTATCGCCTAGATCTTGATGTAATCTTGTAATTGCTTTCTGCAACGATTTAAGAGAAGGAAGCAAATTCCTGGAGTTTTGCTGAATCGAATGACCATGGTATTTAGAGAGCTCCTGAGAAATAAAACAAAAATTTTACATATTTATTTTTGTTAACAGATTGTATATAAACAAGGAGTAAAGGAGGCAATTACAACCCATTTGCATATAAACGAGTCGATTGTGATTATCATCCATTGAATAAACCAAAACCCCTTCAGTTGTTGCAGCAGCCCAACTACGGCCTGTTGGTGCGATTCTTAGACACTTTGTTCTAACTATGGGCCTTCCACGGTTAGGCATTGACCCTTGTAGATCATAAGTTGACTTGACCCAAGTGAAGAAATTCTTATTGGCACTCTCAACCATCACTCATTTTTTGTCATTTTGGGTTTATTAAAAAAAAAACAAAATGAGTGATGTTAGAAAAATAAAGTGATAGTTATGAGTGCTAGTGAGAATTTCTTCAATTGAGAGTGATGGCGGCCAACAAGTCATAGATGAGATTTTTATAATCCAATAACCCTAAAAAATATTACTTAATTAAAAAAGAGAAAGATGTACTATTTTTTAGTTAAACTTATAGAGCTTTGTTAATTACTTATAGGGATGTGGATAGAAAGTCCAATACGACGAACGATCCCTAGCTCAATTGGCTAAGATAAGGTATCCAAGTTTTACATGTGACAAAAAATAAAATAAGGGTCCAAATTTGGGCCAATGAAGTTTCTTACCTGATAAGGAATGAATATGATCGAGTGGTGCCGGTGCCTGTTAACGATCAAATTTACGGTTTAAAAAAAAAAACAGAAAAAAAAATATCCAATGTGAATTTGTAAATCTGTAATCCTCATCCTGGTGGCCACCCATTTCAATCTCCACTATCTACTTCATCAAAAGTGATGTCCTTACCCACCGACGAACCCTCCACCTCCAAACAATGGTTACAATCATTCAGTCGCTTCAAGTTTTCTGAGATTATAATCGCAACTGAAAACTTTGACGAATCATTAGTAATCGGAAGCAGGGGTTTCGGGAAAGTTTACAAAGCTAACATAACCACGGAAGCCGGTCCTGTCGTCGTTGCTGCCATTAAACGTTTGGATCCCGATTCAAGTCAAGGGCCGGAAGAGTTCTGGGCAGAAGTTAAGACGCTTTCCAAGTTGCACCACCGGAATATTGTGTCCTTGATCGGTTATTGTATTCATGATCAACAAGAGAAGATCCTTGTATATGAACATATGTCTAATGGGTCACTTGAGGATCATCTCTATAAACATGGTACCCCTCTTTCTTGGCTTCAACGGCTCCACATTTGCATAGGTGCCGGTCATGGGTTACGCTACCTCCACAATGTGGAAATCGACTCTGGTATCATACATCGAGACTTCAAGAGCTCCAACATATTGTTAAGTAAAAGATGGACAGCAAAAGTTTCTGATTTTGGATTGTCAAAAACATGTCCAACCAATCAGTCATCTACTCATGTCATCACACGTGTTAAAGGCACTCATGGGTATTTGGATCCAAGTTATTGCGAAACCGGCCAGCTGACAAGGAAGTCGGATGTGTATGCTTTTGGGGTAGTGATGCTGGAAGTGTTGTGTAGGAAGCCTTCCGTGGATAGAAGTCTTCCTGAGTGGAGGAATTTAGTGGTTTGGGTTCAAGATTCTATCAAAGAAGGGAAGTTAAAACATATAATCGATTCAGATATACGACAAGAAATATCCTCAAAATGTTTGAAGACTTTTGTTAGAATTGCGGAGAGTTGTTTACACAACAATGGTAAAAAAACGACCTACTATGGCTGAGGTTGTGGTCAGTCTTGAATCTATATCGGCGTTACAGAAGAAACTAAATATTTCAGTGCCACGCAAAACAAATTCAATATGTTTCTATTGCTCTCCAACAGAAAAAACTCTGGTATTTCTGACTTCATTTCAACCGTGTGGACACATCTCTCTTTGTATATACTTGCACAATATTGGTGAAAATATGGAAATGCCACCTCCTAACCTCAAAAAACAAAAGATTATGGATGTTTATTTTCTTGGGATGTGACACATTTTGTAGATTAACCGAAGTCCAAAGATAGTAAGAAACATCTTATCCCTCTTTAAAACTTATTAGGGGTTGCTAGCAAGTATTTGACTTGTAATAATGATAAGCGGAAACTCGGAGATTTATCCGTTATTTGAGAAGTTGTATGCTAAGCAGAGAGACTCCCTTTAACTGAAATCAACATAAACATGCATTTATATTGTTTGTTTGTATTTATTTGTTTCAGTCCAAGGTGTTTCAAACTTATCAAGTAATATCAACGACAACAATCAAATTGGTCGTAGTCCTGTTCGTGAAGAAGACGATATGTTTTCTGCAGATTTCCCAAGCCCAAACCCTTGTCTAAAAGAATTTAGGTTCGATGATTTAAAAAAATGTACAAGGGAGTTTAGTCCCGATTTGTTGTTGGGTAAGGGGGGTTTCGGAGAGGTGTTCTTAGGTTGGGTTGACGAGACTTCGCTAGCCCCTTCGATACATGGTGATGGAATAGCAGTTGCTGTTAAAAGGCTGAGTCCTGAAAGCTATCTAGGATATGCTGAATGGCTGGTAAGTACCACCAAATGTGCATCAAGTAAATACCTATGATAAATCTTTAGACTAAATGTTACTTCAAAATTTATGATTTCAGAAAGAGGTGAACATCTTAGGACAAATGGATCATCCTAATATTATTAGACTCTTGGGATACTGCAGAGATGGAAATGAGCACTTGCTTGTTTACGAGTACATGCCGAACAAAGATTTATATCGGCTTTTACATAAAGGTAAACTGTATTAGGATCTTGATCTCTAAAACCAGCATTTGATTATTATAGTTGTTTCCAATTGTTAATTGTTGAAATAAAGAAGCCATGTAAGATGAATAATTTTGCAGATGATATTATGGTGCCACTTTCATGGGAAACACGACTTGTGATAATGATAGGAGTTATCCGTGGACTAATATATTTGCATTCCAGAAATATCATACTTCGGAGTTTAACAAGCTCAAGTATATTAATGGATGAAGTATGTACCCTTAATACATTATGAATCACTTTGAGATTTTGGTTTTATATGTGCCATCAAACTTAACTAATTTTTTTTATATTTTTTTTTATACTTTTTCTCATTTCAGAATTTTAGTCCAAGACTCGGGGGTTTTGGGTTGGCGAAATATGAATTTGAAACATGGGAAACTCACAATACATCGATTAAGGGAACCGTGGGTTATCTAGACCCAGAGTACTATAACACTGGTATGCTACTTTACTGTTACAAAACCCGCTTCTCTTTATATAATTGTTTTTTATGTCGGGTTTAGTATTTCTAACCCGTTCTATATTTATATAAGGGAAAATCACGAAAATGACCAAGTTTGACCAAGAAAAATCCGAAATGACCAACCAAAAGTATACTAACTCAAATGACCCACCCAATAGAATCCAGCCATTTGTCATCTTTCCACCAATCACAATCTGACAAGTGTCCTCATTCTGACAAGTAGGCTAAAGCTGGAGCCCACCACCAACCACTAATTCTTTGACACGTGGATTAAAACTCAGAATTCTAGGTTTGGGACCAGCTTTGTTACCGGGCCTCTACAAAGCTGCCACGTGTCATAGAAGGAGCCACGGCTTGAGCCACGGCTTGAATGGCTTATGTTTTTCCCAACATATAGGATTACTTTAGTGACTCAACCCTCCTACCCCCCCTTACCTCATCCCCCCACTCAAATGACCCACCCTTTGAATTACTTTTAGCTTCCCACTCAAACGAAGGACCAGGCCTCTACAAATATCTATCTTTCTTACATTAAAACCGATTACTTTCTATACATTTTAAAAGTTGATCATGTTATAACTTTAAACGAGAAAAACAAGTAAAGATCAGAAGAATGCACATGTGAGAGTTTGAATTGACCTGATACAACTCATTTCCTTGAACAATCTTTATTAAAGAAAATTCATAACTCAATTTTTTAAGGGTTATTGGATTTAAATAATCCCAACTATCATCAATTGGCCGATAATAATCTCAACTGAGTAAATGTTTTTTAACGAGCTTAACTTTCACACTATTTTCCTCTAGCAGTCCCAAACTAACGGAACCCTAACTCCGTTAAATTTTTAATGACGTGGCGGTCCAACTCACCCAACACGATTACGTGGCAGTCCAACTCATTCAACATCATACTATGTGTCATCGCCGACCACCACCACCACCTACCACAACCACCGCCGCCACTACTTCCACCTCCGACACCTCTGGAAAAGTAGAAAGGGAAAGAGGAAGAGGGCGGCGGCTCTCCCCCATTGAACATTCGGCGACCGCCCGGTGACCTGCAACTCCGGCGACCTGCAACTCCGGCGACCTGCAACTCCGGCGACCTGGTTCTCCGATGAACCTCACGCGCCCCTCACTGCTGCTCTAACCTGCAACTCCGGTGACCTGGTTCCACATCCGACGAACCTCACGCGCCCCTCACTGTCGCTCTGACCTGCAACTCCGGCGACTGGTTCCACATCTGACTTCCAGCGAGGGGTGGTGATAGGGTTCGGCGGTGGTGACGGGGGTGGCCATGGTGGGACCCAATTCCGAAAGAGGTGGTTTCAGCCATGTTGGGTGGTGGTGGCGGTGACTATGTTGGGTGCAGCGGTGGTGCCAGAGCGATGGTGTCGGAGTGGTGGTGGTGGTGAATTGTGGTGGTGATGTGGTGGTGGTGCCACATAGTATAAAAGAAATAAAAAAAAAATTAACACATCAGCATGACATGTCAACAAAAGAATGCCACATTAGCATGCCACACCATCAAAAGTTAACACCGTTAACATTCCGTTAGTTTGGGATTGCTAGAGGAAAATAGTGTGAAAGTTAGGCTCGTTAAAAAACATTTACTCAGTTGGGATTATTATCGGCCAATTGATGATAGTTGGGATTATTTAAATCCAATAACCCATTTTTTAATGATCTAACCTTTTTTATTTTGTTAGTATAAGTTGGTATTGTAATTTTCAAATACTACCACATGAAATTTTTAAATTTCAAATATTACCAAACTAACAAAAACAATATGATTGTAGCAAAGACCAGAGCCTTCGTTTCATTCATATGAAGAGTTTTATACATATAAGAGAATTACCTGGTCCTTCGTTTGAGTGGGAAGCTAAAAGTAATTCAAAGGGTGGGTCATTTGAGTGGGGGGATGAGGTAAGGGGGGGTAGGAGGGTTGAGTCACTAAAGTAATCCTATATGTTGGGAAAAGCATAAGCCATTCAAGCCGTGGCTCAAGCCGTGGCTCCTTCTATGACACGTGGCAGCTTTGTAGAGGCCCGGTAACAAAGCTGGTCCCAAACCTAGAATTCTGAGTTTTAATCCACGTGTCAAAGAATTAGTGGTTGGTGGTGGGCTCCAGCTTTAGCCTACTTGTCAGAATGAGGACACTTGTCAGATTGTGATTGGTGGAAAGATGACAAATGGCTGGATTCTATTGGGTGGGTCATTTGAGTTAGTATACTTTTGGTTGGTCATTTCGGATTTTTCTTGGTCAAACTTGGTTATTTTCGTGATTTTCCCTTTATATAATCTTGGCCGTTAAAAAAAAGAAAAAAAAACGGTGTATAGACCTTATCATCTTTTGTCTAGAATCTGTATTTTTACAAGAACAATAGTTAGTTTTCAACAGAAAAAAAAAGCAAGTTCACGGAACAAAAGTCAATGACTCCATTTGGAAATGAACAAAAGACATCTATTCTTTTGGAGTGGTGTTAATGGAAAGTATAACCGGCCGAAAGGCACTTGATGCTAGTCAGCCTGATGAGGAGATGGACTTGGCTACATGGGCCACTCAGATCGAATCCTCGCAAAGAAGAAATGTAAAGGAAATAATGGATCCACGTCTTGAACACAACTTCCCACTACGAGGTGCTTCCGAATGCTTTGCACTTGCATTAAGATGTGTTGTGAAGATACTCAAAGATAGGCCTTCAAGTGAAGAAGTTTTGCAGAGTTTGGAACAAATATATTATGCTATATAATATTTGAACTCCTCTTTTGTTGTTGGATATGATTTGTTAGTTACTTTGGGTCTATGATCTACTATTTGTTACGACATGTTTACTTAAGTGGATTATGTAAACCGTGACATGTTTTTTTTATATAATTTAAAAAAAGTAAAAATAGTCGTACTATCAAACAGTAAAATATCGATGCAAAAGAATACAAATACACATACTGCGGAACGTTAGATAATTAAGAAAAATATAATTGTAATGCAGGGACGGCTTAATCGTTTGGGGGTCTAAAGCGAACTAAATCTTCGAGGTCTTTTCCAAAAAGTCATTTCTATAAACACTCTTTCTTAACCGAGCCTTATCTACTAGTAAATATCTTAAATTACTACTAATATTAGTCTTGGATCCCTCATCAGTGGCGTACCCACACATAGTGTATGCGGGTCGCCCGACACCCATGAATTTTTTATTTTTATTGTTATATATAGGATTTTTTCTTGACCGACCTCCAAGAAATTTCGTCACCAACCCCCATAAAAGAAAAAAGAGAAAGAAAAGGGAAGAAAAAGAATAGAAGAGCTGGTGTTTTTTAACTTACCGGCGATGCATATGGTGATAAGCTAAGCTTTTAGTTGCAGAAAATAAAACAAGGAAGAATATAGAAAAGGATGAAGAAGATGAGTAATATTAATTAAATTAAATAATAATATAGTACGATGTTTTTAGTCTAGTTGTATATGACATTGACAAGACATGAACACCTATTCACCTACTATTTCACCGTCATTTACTCTTGCTAAAGTTAACTTAGGGTATGGGTAATACCTCCACCGAGGTGATCGGGAGAGGTGATCGGGGTTGGTCGGTGGCCTCGGTTCGATCGGGAACACCACTGCGGTGGTCTCGGGGTCACCGATCGGTGACGTGGTTTGGGGTACCGACGCCGATGAAGAAAGGGGTGGGGAGAGAGCCGTTGGAGTGGCCCCCCCCCCCCCAAACGGCTATTTTCCTTTTTTTTTTTTTTTTAATTTTTTTTTTTCAAAAACCCAATATTTTAAACCTTATAAATACCCACTCATTCCAACTCTTTTCTCACACTTTTTATAAATACCCACTCTCTATCACTCTCTTTAAAAAAAAAATGAACCCCAACCACATTGAACAACCTTCTTCAACCCCTTCTTTTCAAGGCCCCCGAGTGTGTATACGTTGGGATGAAACGCAAGAGTTGGTACTAACACGTTGTTGGGTCGACGCCTCCGAAAAACCGGAGGGAAATAATTTATGGCAAACAATTACAAAAAATTGGCATAAGGAGTTGAACCTCAATCCCGACACCCGATCGAAACACCAGTTAATTGCAAAGTGGAGCCAAGATGTGAACCCGAAAATACAAAAGTTCAACAACATTTTCATCAACATCTCCTCGCAATGCAGAAGTGACCAAAGTGTTTCCGACATTTTGAAGATGGCACAACATCGTTTTAAATTGGAAAATAATGGTGCCTCCTTTGATAAACTTGATTGTTGGGAAGTTGCTCGATCGTCCCCTAAATGGCGAGCGGAGACCCAAGCTCAAGCCTCAAAACCCAACGAGTAATTTTATTTTTTAGGATTTTTTTTTTAATTTGTAATTTTAGGATTTAGTAAGTAATTTTATGACTTTTTTTTTAATTTGTAATGTTAAATTTAATTTTTATTTATAAAATGTATTTGTTTTTATTAGTATTTTATTTTAAATATTTTATTATAAAAAAGTGATTGGGGAAGTGGGGAAATGGGGAAACCATTACCCACAAAATGGGGAAAAATGGGAAGGGGTGGGGAATGATGAGGTGGCACCTAAAATGGATTGGGGAAATGGGAAAATGGGGATTGTATTACTTTTAACCTTACCAAATTTAAATTTTAGTGATATTTATAAATTCTTAATTTACTTGAACTTTAAGACTTTGTTTAATAAATTCTTGATTTACTTAATAAAAGGTAACACATTACTAAGTAAATAAGTAATTTTTTTTAACGACAAATTTTTTATTCACCATAAGGTTTGAACTCTCACCACTTGAAAAGAAAAGTCTTATCCAACCCCAAGATACCATTAGTTCAAAGGCTCTTTGAATAATCGGTTGATAAAGAAGTTTAAAATTAATAATAGAAAACTTTCTCCGAAGGTTAAAAATATGTGTTATATTAGTATTGTATATGTAAGTTTTAAAAAAGTGAAACTTATAGAGAGTAATTCTATTATTGTAACTTTATAATTCATTAATATGATTGATCGATGTACATTTACTACTTTTATTATATATATCCGAATTTAACTTGATTTTTTTAATATATGAACCAACCCGACTCGACTTGAACCGGTTAAAAAATAATAATATTTAGAGTTAACTTTTTCATCTTAAAAAATTTCGACCCCCATAAAAATATTTCCTAGGTTCACCACTGTCCCTCATATACAAAGGTCCATCATTAATTACTTGTTCATCACCATCTATATCTATATGTTTGTCACTACACTATAGGAGCTGCGCAGCAGCTACAAAATGGGAGTTCGATAGAATATAGAATAACGATATACAAACAAAAACCAATCCCAAAGAAAAGGCAGAATAAATGGGGTGCAGGGCGGACGATTTGAAATTTTAAAGCAGACTCGATGCCATCCAAGCCCGGCCCAGAATAACCTCAACCTTTGATTTTAGAAAGAAAAACTGCTGATCTCGATGAAATGGGCGGAGTAGCTATCCCCATGCCAAAAATATTTACGATGTTCAGTAGCTTTCCATGGCTTCCCAATCGCAATGGCTTCTTTATTTCTTCATGTTCAAAAAAACAAGATTGTTTAGAGCCGATGGCACAAAATAGAATCTTTTTTTTTTCAAATTGACGTTTGTATCATAACACAGATATCCATTTAGCAAAATATGGTACAAGCGGCAAAAACTCTTAGCTACTAAAGAATTTCTACCTCTTATTATAGTGTGTGCTTCCGGAGGGGCACGCATGCAAGAAGGAAGTTTGAGCTTGATGCAAATGGCTAAAATATCTTCTGCTTTATATGATTATCAATCAAATAAAAAGTTATTCTATGTACCAATCCTTACATCTCCTACTACCGGTGGGGTGACAGCTAGTTTTGGTATGTTGGGAGATATCATTATTGCTGAACCCAACGCCTACATTGCCTTTGCGGGTAAAAGAGTAATTGAACAAACATTGAATAAAACAGTACCCGACGGTTCACAAGCGTCTGAGTATTTATTCCAGAAGGGCTTATTCGATCTAATCGTACCACGTAATCCTTTAAAAAGCGTTCTGAGTGAGTTATTTCAACTCCACACTTTCTTTCCTTTGAATCAAAATTAAAACATTACGTTCAATTATTTTGAGCAAACAAGTAATTTGTTTATCGGAATCTAAGTCAAAATTAGACGAAGGGGGTTTTTTGTTGACATAAGATCTAATTGTATAAAGAATCAAAAGTCCATGTCTATATCTTTCTCATTATATATCAAGTCCATCTACATAGGTTCATCACTAATTTTGGATTATAATTCATCTACATTTAAAGATTCATCACTACTTTTAGGTATATTATTATTAAGTTCATCTATATGCGGAGGTTATTATCTTTAGAAGTTTTTGATGTATTTTAGTAAGGAACCCATATGTCATTCCACTTGAGCTTATGCTTTCTGTCTTTTCAATCTTCTTCCTATTTCAAGTTGACGTTGGTGACTAACGATTAGGTTTTCAATGTCTAAAATCCGATTATATGATCGTGTACGTTCTTCTTCATCACCGCTATACTCTGGTCCTTCGCCTTCGATTGGTGTTGCGTGTGGTGTTGATTTTCCCAAAGTTCGGCTATAGCTTCCTGTCGCTTCTTCTTTCATCTTCCTAGTTCATGCGTTCTAATATTTCACAGGCCACAGCCCAACTACCCAAGCTCAAAGAGATACATAAAAAAAACCTAAAAAGTTGGGGGCCCTATAACCTATTTACATGTGGGCCTAAAGTCCTAGCCTTATCACCAGAGAGCCGGTGTTAAAATTTTAGGGGTCATGTTCAAGCTAAAAAAATAGGTCATATCCAGGAAAAAAATTGCTAATAGAAAACTAAATGACTATATGAATACATAAATTGTTGATTCAGCCTCAGACTTTAAAACATAATTGATTTAATTCAGGATAAAAGGTTATGTTTTCCCTTTTGATTCAACCTCTGATTTCACATTTAGGATTACAGATTATCAAATTGTCACTCGGAATTTCAGATTTAGGGTAACATACCTCTTATAGACGGTGACAACCAGCGGTTGTGTTTTCCCTTCCAATTTCAGCCTCTTCAAGTTCCAAAATTCTAATAATAATCTATACAATCGGTTAAAGTAAACAATTTATTAAAAAAAAATCTCAACACCAATCCAAAAGATATGTTCAAAATAAATGATTACATGTTTAAAATTCATTTTTAAAGGATTAAACATATCATACAATAAAATTGTGGAGCACAAGAATGTGCAAATCGCAGAGAGGGAACAAAGTCACCAAAATCATGGTTGCTTCTGATTCTTAATCACGCCTGATTCTCTTTGTTTTTTAGTAGTCGATGGAGAAGAAGAATGCCCATGCTCAACAATGACTCAGAGGGGAGGAAGGTGAGAAGTTCCCAGGTTGCAGAGAACGGAAGACTGACGTTGATGTGATTAGGTGGAGAGAAGGGAAGACGTTGATGTGATTAGGTGTAGATTACATGCGGCCTCAAGTGTTTTGTGCGACAAGGGGTTTCTTGTTTTAGTAAAGGGAAACTATATAAAGTTGTCAGACTGACATTGCTTTATGGTTTTGAGTGTCGGGTCATCACTAAGACACGGGTGCGCAAGATGGGGGTCGCTGAGAGGAGGATGTTAAGGTGGACGTGTGGACAGGCACGGCTGGACAGGATGAAAAATGAGGTCTTTCGGAAAAAAAAACTACAGTTGTGTGTATTACTGAGAAGATACGAGAGGGAAGATTGATATGGCTTGGGCACGTGAAGAGAAAGCAATTGACGACGCCGGTTAAAATTGTTGATTCCATCACTGTTGAGGGGCGTAAAGGGAGAGACGGACAAACTGGCGTGGAAAGAGCGCATTAGGAAAAATTTGTTGGACTTGCTCCTCATTAAGGATATGATCAAGGATAGGCTATCATGAAAGTGTGGGATTAAGTCTAAGAATACTTAAAGGAGGTTGGGTAGCGGGGAGGGGGTAGGTTTAACTGTTACTAAGGTGGAGGTCGTGGTCTACTACCTATTTTCATGGAATATTTTTCGTTCTTTCTGCTCGTTGCATATTCATGTGGTTTGGGGTCGAAAGTCTTTTTAAATTCAGCATCTCTATCATTTACGGTGAAGGTAAGGTTACATACATCCCACCCCACCCAAACCCCACTAATAATATTCTTTTTAGGCTTTTGACGAGATTTTACTGGATGTGGTTGTAATTATACCAGTAATCATAATACTCTATCTATATGAAAACATGCTATTCCTTGGTATAGTGTCAAATTTCACAAACCGAAAATCTCACAAATAAAACCGTATCCGGTGCAGTTGATTCTTTTAAATGCAAAAATATAAAACAATTAAAATGCTAAACAAGCCTATCAATCGCACAAAGACCTACATAACAAAATTGTCATTTCACGTTCGAGTTCAAAAATGCCTACCATAAGGCAAAAAAAATCAAAAAACATGACAGTTATAGCAGTACCCATAACCTACACACATGTGTAACAAAATTGCTCTATAAAGTGTGCTCACAAGTTGTCATGGTTTAGAGGTAGTAGAGCATAGATATCGAAGCATATATTCGTTGGAAGAACATGTATCGCCTAGATCTTGATGTAATCTTGTAATTGCTTTCTGCAACGATTTAAGAGAAGGAAGCAAATTCCTGGAGTTTTGCTGAATCGAATGACCATGGAATTTAGAGAGCTCCTGAGAAATAAAACAAAAAATTAAGATTGTTATTTTTGTTTACGAATTGTATACAAACTAGAGGAGTAAAGGGGGCAATTACAACATTATGTTTGATTTCAGACAGGTCAATTGGGCCGAACAATTCAATTTGTATATTATTACTATATATATACATTTTTGTAATCACAATACACACATATCATTTATAAAGCTTTTTTAACTGAACATAAGTGTTAAATGCCATCTCAAACCAGTCCATTTTGATGGGGCACCCGACTTGCGTATTTTTTCCTAATAGTTGAAATGTGTAAAACAAAAACAAAAAAGCTAAAAGATAGACCTATCACAGAATACTAATTAGCTTTGTTCGATAATTAAATTATCAATGATTTGACTATTTGTTTTAAATATATTATTGCCTGCTGTTCAAAAAAAAAACAGACAAATAATGTATAAAAGATGGGAGACAGAAGTGTTTGCAGTCCTGATTTGACCTGTTACCTACTTACCCAACCTGCTTACCCGCCCACTTTCCATCTCCAACTTAGAGTATGCATATGATATGATAGTACCTGACACCATCGGAGAATGAATTCCAAATGAGGACAGTTTTCCAGGAGCTCAGCAAATGTCTGAATCAATCTATTTAAATATTTAAAAGGGATTGATGCCACAACGGCTTTAATGTCCACTGGAGCCACAGATACGATGCACTTTTTTATTAAATTATCTTCATTTAACCGTAAACTAAGGATTAAAGCTCTGCTTGGTTGATCTTCTCCAAGAGCTGCTTCAATTGCCTGTAAGTGAGAAATGGTGACACCATGATTAGTGGACTCTTAATATCCCAATAATCGGATAACCAATTTCAAAACGAAACCTTTCATTAGCAAAAAAAGATGCAATAAATAACTTTCTTACCTCGGGTGTAACATCAATATCAAGATCCGTGGGGTCAAATATGAAATTATCATCCATTGAATAAACTAAAACCCCTTCAGTTGTTGCAGCAGCCCAACTACGGCCGGTCGGTGCAATTCTTAAACACTTTGTTCTAACAATGGGCCTTCCGCGGTTAGGCATTGACCCCGGTAGATCATAAGTTGACTTGACCCGTGTTTGTTTATCAACACCATCATCAACGTCACTATTATCATCATCAATCAGATTTAAGGGACCGGCATCAGTCATGTTTTTGGAGTTCAATACATCAAGAACTCCATCTAAGGATAGATTTAGGGTTATTTGGAATCTCCGAAGCAATACCTGTAGATTAAAAAACATTGAATTGTTTGCTCTAGCGAAACTTTAAAATAAATTTTCAAGAAAGAGAACAAATGAAAACTAACCTGGTCAGCAACATCATACATACAGATATATCTACTACTTCCGCCAGCTAATATATAATTTCCATCAGCAGAATAAGACAGAGTGGTGAAACATTTTCCAGCAGTAGAATTGGCGGATGTTCTACGGTCAGTCATCAACCGCCCTCCAGCAATGTCTCGCCGCCCCTCAATGGTGTACATTAGCAACCCATCAATTGGATCCCAGAAATGAATTTGACCATCTAATGTGCTACAAGCCAATTGCTTACCATCCGGACGATAAACAACTGTAAGAACATCATGAGTGTGCGGAAATGTTTCAACTGAACCCTTTCCATCAAAAACATCCCATAATCGAACGGTTCTGTCCCATGAAGATGAAGCCAGAATTGCCTATAGAAAAGATAAATAAACTAAGTTCATAGGTCCAGATATACAACATAGGTAAACAGAACCCAAATACTCAAGAGACGATTGGATTCTTGAAGATGAAATATTTACAGGTATTGCTTAAGAAACAACCAAGATTTCTTATATATCCTCTTTGGAAATTCGGACCAAGTTTAAAAAACTCTTCACCCCATATCTATCGTTAACTGTAATAACAAGAAAAGGAGACAATGCCTCGCATCATCGGTAGCTATAATAACAGATATATTTGTGTGGTTGACAGAAACCAAATTTCTCATAGTTTTAAATTTAAAAGTTCGATACTTGATCACTTTTAGTTGTTTTATCTACTAGTGCCTAAAATCATCAGAATTAGTGACTTGAACATCTGGTTATTAGACTACTACTGCTTCAAACATCAAGCACACATCCAAAAACTATCGTCTACAGCCTGCTTTATTATACTTATTATCAAATTCTGTTTTTTACTATCAGACAATGCCTTTCGAACACAGGTCAAAACAACCCTAAAAAAAAGTGAAAATGGAAATAGTGATCTGCATGCAAAGTTAAATACAATAATCAAACAAAAACTACTTACACTCGTAGGAGAAAACATCAATCCATGAACTGGACCTTCATGACCACTAAGAACATCCAACAATCGACCCGTCTTCATCGACCAAACAAAAATCTAGAAAAGAAAAAAAATGTTAAACTATGATAAAATAAATAAATAAATAATCACTTCATACAACCAATACCTCAAATGAATCAAGAGTTCCAGCACAAATCACTTCCCCACTTTGATCTGCTGCTAAGGAAACGAACTGTCTAGAAGTAGGGGTTGTAAATGTCCTAAAATTTCTATAACGAAATAGATCCCATGCACGGACAGTGCCGTCTAAAGATGCACTCAGTAAACAATGGTTGCTGGCCATGAAATGAAGAGCAGTTACTGCATTTGTATGCTCAGAAAATGTCACAAAACAGAACCCTGATGAAACTGTCCAAACCTATATAAAACATCAGTTTTCTTAAGATATGAACATCAATCTATAGTAAATTATATAATTTGTTCTAATAAAAACAAATTGTATGCTATTACTCACCTTGATTTTATTATCATCTGCACCAGTAGCCAATAGCTGTGAATCGGGAGAGTATGCAATCGTATTGACATCAAAGTAATGCCCCTGTTGCTTCAATATATAACTCTCCGATTTCCACTCCCAAACAAGCAACTGCCCAAGTTTCGCACACCCAAATGTTAACCAATTTCCAAGCTCGTTAAAAGTAGCAGTCGTAATCTTTTCTCTTGAAATAGACAACAAATGTATACAAACAAAATCAGGCATTTGATAGAGCCCAAACACACCATTTGAAAATCCAACCACCACAATCTCCAAACCTCTGTGGTAATCACAAGATGTTAACTTAGCAGGAGCTTGCATAAAGTAATCCTTCTTAGACAGTTCCCACTTTCCTTTATGCAACAAAGATGAACCTTTTTCTTCAACATTAACATCCAAATTCTTCCTTTTCTTCACATTACTGTCTTCATCCACTTCCATGTTCTGTTCAGGTGTACCAGGGGATTGTGGTTCATCAAGTTCTTCATCAAGTGTTTCATCATTATAACTCCACCCGAAAATCGCTCCATCGCGTGATAAAGTATACACCCTAGAAACTTGTTTCGTTTTCTTCTCAACACCGAAAAACGCACCTACAATTACATCTCTATGACCTAAAAACATAAAAGGTTTACTATTACTATTCGAATTTAAGCCACCTGTTTGTGTTTTCTTCAAACAAAAAAGCCTAACTGTCAAATCCTTAGAACCAGCCAACAAATACTCCGAATCAGGACTCCAATCAAGCGACGTAACTTTATCATTACAATTAGCAAAAGTCCTCACCAATTCAAACGGAAAAAACTCCTTCCTAAACCCCGGCGACCTCCAAATCTGCACCAATTTCCCCGCACCAACAGCAATCAACGATCCATCAGGACTAAACTTCATACACGCCACAGGCTTCTTAAACGTGATGCGGTGAAGAACAGCGCGGCGGCGGAGGTTGATGAACAGGCAGCGGGAGTTATCATCGACGGCGAGGAGGAACACGCCGTCCGGCGAGGCGGCGATTCTGGAGATGTTGGAGGAGGATTGGAAAGGTAGGGTTAGGGTTTCGGATTTGACGAGGTCGGTGACGGAGATGCGGTTGCCGACGGGGGAGATGAGGAGAGTGTTGTTGACGACGACGGCGTTGCCGCCTCTGTACGGAGCTCCGAGGAGGTTTTGGAAGCGGTAGTTCATGGTGGAAATGGCGAGAGGTTGAAGAAGAAGAAGATGGTGTGGCAGGGTTTTCTGTTCTTAAACCCTAGCTAGTAGTTAACGGTAGTTTTCAAAACTTGATGACGTCAGCAGGATTTTAGAAATGACCCCTTGACTAAGACTTGATATACAAAACTTTCCTTTGAACTTTTTTGTTTGTGTAAGTAACGGAGTTGTGTTTTTAAACGTAAACCCTAGTTAACGGTAGTTTTCAAAAGTTTGTTATAATCTTTTTTTTTGTTTACATAATCCAGATTTGAATGATATGTTCTTTCTAGTTTCTAGCTTCTTTTTCTCTTGGTAGTTATACACTTATCAAAGGTATCAGAGCAAATCCAGACGATTGTTTTTGGATTCACAATCATAAATATTACAAACACTCGTAATTAGACTGTCGACAAGGCCATTAAAGATCATGACGGAGTCATTGCTGATCTCCAAGCTACTCTAGCGGCCATGATAAAAAAAATAGGAACGGATGTTAAAAGCGTTGAACAAGAATAAGTCACCCGGTTCAGGTGGGATCCTCGGGCGTCACCCAAACGGTGATCTTAATGTTGGCACTCGGAAAATGAGAGTTAGGAAAGTCAGGTTCCCAGATTTAATGGGAAAAGGTGGAGGAGCTCTACCATTGTGTATTTTGACTATCAATAAGACACCAGATAACATAAACTTAGGTGTAGAATCGGGCTACCAGGTGTGACTGGATAGGTCGAGACCTAGGACGAATCACAATGATAGATCGACTACAAGATGGGATCGGGAGCCTTCAACCTGGACCGTGTCGGCTCGGCTAAGATCTGCAAAACAAAGAAACACCGTTGTTCTTGGAGGGCAGGACAGGGTGTCCTGCGACCAAGCTCGGGCGTGAGAATAAGTATGCGTTTCGAGAGATCAAGTGTAATCAAATCGAAGCAAAGCACATTGAATGAATTCTAACCTGGTGGTTGGGGTGTATTTATAACCCTCAACCTTTGTCTTGTAACGCCATTAATGCTGATTACCCAAAGGAGATGTGTTGCAGGCCTACATCTTGGACTGCGCCAAGTTCCTGCAGTATACATTTTGGGTAATCGCATTAAATGTGGTGTCAGGTCGGGTGTCGGTACGCCGACCTGCCGAGTGTATGAGCCTTGGTCTGTGTTGTCCGTTGCGGACTTGTCGTGCTCGGGTGTCGGCCGTTGTGTGACCGACACCGAGCGGATAGTTGGTTAACCCTTCAAGGGTTATCCTGTGATGCATGCCGTGTCGTGCTCGGGTGTCGACCGTTGTGTGACCGACACCGAGCGGTATGTTGATTACTTAGCCGACACGCTTGACTTGTGTGTTGTTGGGTAGGATGTTCGTGTGTCGACTTATGACGTCATCCTACCCGGACATACGTCATCAGTCCCCCAGTCCGATGTGTGGTGGTCTGGACATCATTATCGGACTAGGAGTGTAATTGCTGCTTTTTTGCTTAACTCTTTTGTGTCGGCCCAACGTTGTTGGCCGACTCTGTGTTCAGAAATGCGTGACAGCTGTGGACACGTGTTGGGCTCTGATGGGCCTCGGGTGATTGAGTGATGGGATTGGGTCACCCAACCGTCGTTTAGGGTTTCGTCGCCTATATAAACCCCTTTTTACTTTCATTTTTACCATCAACGCTCAAATTTTACTCTTTCAAAATCCGTCTGCTCCGCCCTCCGTTCTTCTCTGTTATCCCTGTGCGCCAACCTCGTTTCCCTTTTTCGGTACGTTCTCCTTCCTTTCGTCTTTTACATCTCTTTTAATGGCGCCTCGGGGGATGAAAGATTTTAGGTCGTCCCTCACCTTAGAGGAGTTAGGTGAGCATTGCGAGCGTTTCGGCGTTTCTGCCAAATTAGGTCCTATCCTTCCGACGCCGACACAATCTATTAGAGATCCTCCTAATGACATGGTTGGTTTATACACCAAATCGTTCAGTGTCGGCCAACTGCGGATTCCTCTGACTCGCTTTTTTATAAGCATCTTGAAATATAATATGGTGCATATTAGTCAGTTGCATCCGAATGCTATACTGAGACTGACCCATTTCGAGGCTACCTGTTGGGCATTAGGTAGAGAGCCGACCTCTGGTGATTTTCATAGGTTTTATAGGATAAATCATCAGGGGGATTGGTTTTCATTCGAGCAACGCCGAGAGGAGTATGAAGACGAATCGGTCAGCCCTTGTTACTTGAACTGGCTGCCGACGAATTGTAAAGATTTCAAGGATAAGTTCTTTTTTGTTTCTGATAAAATACTTGGTGTCGACCTTCCCTGGAGGTCGACCAAGGTGAAGAGGAAGAAACGTGCTGAGTTGCCGTTTAGTGCAGAAACGGTGGGGGGGTTGGCTTCTTTGAGCCTGCCTTTGAAGAAGTACCCTGAGAGGGTATTGATCCTGACTGGGTCGAGTCGGAACTGGTTGTCTCGGACGGAGAAACCAGCTTTCACTCTTGAGGGCCGGGGTAATCCCTTGTCGGCTTTTACTTTTTGTCTATTGTTTTGTTGGCTTGATATACTTATCCTTGTTTGTTTTTCTTGTCAGATATGGACTTGCTGGACTTCATCACCTTGGATGATCCTGCCGACGTGGTGCAGGGGAGTAAACCCTTGGCTGAGGGTGAGAGGGGCCCTGTTGATGTGACTGCGGGGCGTCGGTATGAAGATTTTACGATCACCCGTGGTGATCGGACTTTTTTAGGGTCGTCCCTTGGTGGTGAGTCGACCATTCTTGTTGATAAGGAGGCTGGGAAGACCAAGGACAAACCTAGCCGCAAAAGGAAAACTGTCGAGACCGACCCTCAGACTGATAAGTCAGAAAGTAGTCGTCGCCAGAAGCACTCTGCTCTGCGCAAGCGGTCGACGGATGGGCAGTCATCCCGGCTTAGTGGTGATGGCTCGGAGTCTGACCTTCAGGTCATATCTCCTGAGGATAAGGCCAACGAGGGGCCAGAGGAGGGGGAGATTGCTTCCACCATTAAGGGGAAGAGTAAGGCTGACTATACTGCTGCCGGTGTAAGTGTCTCTCCCTCTCCTCTGATTAACTATCAATTGTGTATCGACTTTGATGATTTCGCTCGCAATTTGCAGGAGAAAGGCTCTCGGTTTACTGAAGCCGGTCGGTTGACCGTGCTTGACCAGCTGAGGCAGATGGGCCGGGGTGCCGAGTCGAGGCCTGAGCCTTTCATTGTGGACGATAGTGATTTCGGCTCTTCCCCCCTTCGCGAGGTTGATCCTGCTGTTGCTGATGCGGTATTTGTGCCAGGTTGGCAGATAACGAATGGCTCTCGGCTTGAAACCACTCGATTATGCCGAGAGTTTGCTCGCCTTAGTATTCCGGCGGGTGCTCGTGTTGAGATGGAGAATGAAACTCCTGAAGAAGCCCGTCGGAGGGCGACATTCAAGTTTACTCGTGCCTATGTCGCCGGCATAGGTATGGTTCGTCGCAATGCGCGATTGGAGAAGACTGTGGAGGGTTTGCAAAAGCGCGTTGCGGCTAAGAGGAATGAGGTCGGCAAGCTGAAGAAGGAGATTGGCGACCTCCGAATTAAATACGCATCTGTCGATCTGGAGGGCATCTCTACTCTTGAGAAAAAGCTGGCCGATCTCGAAGCCGGGAGGCGAGCCGATGCTGAAGCTCTTGCTACTCTCCAGGCGTCGGCCAGAGAACATGAGGTCGCCTTTGATGATCTTCGGAAGCGATGTGATGACGATGCTGCTCGTCACTCGTCCGAAGTGAAAAGGTTGACTGCTGAAGTTGAGAGACTGAAGGTCGATAAGGAGCGCTTGTCGGACCTTTACAAAGGTGTTCAGGGCCAGGCCCAGGAGCTGGGCGATGATCGGCAATGGCTGATCGAGGAGGGGCCGCGGTTCATTGTCGGCCAGCTGCTCGGTAGCCGGCCGTTTAAGACGAGGCTTGGCAAGCTTCAGAGTGCCGTCATGAAGCGCGGGGCTCATCTAGGTTTTGTTGCCGGCTTTGAGCATGCTACTGCTGGTAAGCCTCTGGCCGAGGGTAAGTTTTATAGGCCCGGGTCGGAAGCCGATTTGAAGGCCGCTGCTGCTGAGTATGCGCCTGTCAAGTATAAGTATTTGGACAGTCTGTCTGGGTGCTTAAACAAAACTCGTGCCGACTTTCAAGCCATCGACCCGAACATCGACTATCCTGAGGACGAGCCGTTTGGGACGCTCTCAACTCCTGCTGGGACGGGTGAGGGTACCGGTAAAGATCTAGTGTAGATATGTAATTGTTGTAAATATCTTTTTTACCCGTTTGGGAAGTATTGTAATGCCTGTTGGCCATGTTATGAATGAAAGTTTCTTTTACTTATCTTGTGTATCACTTTAAGTTTCATGTACTTGTAATGTGATAGTGTAAGTATATATGTTTGTATGGACGACTGCTGATTGTGCATCGTCTCGGCTTTGTAATTGCTGCCGAGAGTAAATAACTCGAGTGTAACGTGTCGACTCATGATCCATAATAAGATTGAAATTGTTAGGTAGGTGTACGGGAGTATTTGGACATTCGTCAATGTCCGCTTGTCGACTCCCTTTGTTGGTAAGCTTAAGTATGTACCGACCGTTGAATAAGATATCGTGTTGGCGTAGCTTACTTATATTATGTAGTCATGCTGGTGATGACTGTTAAATATTGTAATGTGTCTGTCTCGACCGCTAGTGCATTTTAGTCATTTTCATGCTAAAGTATTGGTGGATGTACGGTCCACTAAGTTGTTAATTAAAACATACTTTTTTGCGCATTTAAACCTAGGTTCGACCGAAGTCTTTCGGTCTATGTGGTCCGGCTTATGCCTTCCTGTTTCGTGTGTCGGCTGTTAACGGGGCTGACTAGAAACTTCAGAGGTCTGCCGGTCACCCACTTATAAGAGTTGTGAGAGATGAACGATGAGACGTTTCCCTGTATAACCCGGTACGGATAACCATCTTACGAAGACTGTCGTCCCATTGTGGGTGTCGTGTCGGTTAGGGTTTCTCATGCCCTATCGGCGTGACATCCTTGTTCTGGACGACAGCTACAAGTGCCTTTCGGCCTTGTTATGAAATTAGGTGAATCGTGTGCTATAGTCTTGTGACTGGTTTAGCCGATTGCTAGTCTAAATCATGTGAACATTGATCTAGTGTTTATAATCTGGCCGACATTAGCCAGTCGGTTCGAGCAATTATAGTTAGATGCAATTACTCATAAAAATTGATAGGGTTAAAGAGAATTCAGTGTCGACTTTTCATTAAAATGGGATGTATGAAAATCCCTTTGAGGTACATATGTCGAACACATTAAGATGTTTTACAAGTAGCATTTTTTGAGCTGCATTGCGTTCCAGTGTCGTGGAACGGCTTTTCCCTCCATGGTTGTCAACTTGTAAGAGCCTTTTTCGTGTGCTTCACTGACCTGGTACGGACCCTCCCAGTTTGGTCCCAGTTTACCTTGACTCTCCTGTCGGCTTGCTTCGTTGTGTCGGAACACATAGTCTCCAGGTCGGAAGGTGACCTCCCGGACCTTTTGGTTGTAGTATTTTTCCATCTGTTTTTTGTACCTTGCTTCGTTGATTGCGGCCATATCTCGGCGTTCTTGCGTTAGAGCTAGGTTAACAAGCAGCTCCGAGTCATTTGTTATTTCCGAGACGTTTTCTGTCCGGTACGTCGGCATGCCGATCTCTGCCGGGATTACTGCTTCGGAGCCGAAGGTCAGGCTGTAGGGAGTGTGTCCGTGGCTTGTTCTCTCAGTGGTGCGTATAGCCCATAGGACGTTTGGAAGTTCATTTAACCAGTTCTTTCCTTGTTCACCGAGTCTTGCTTTGATGCCGGAGACTATGGACCTGTTTGTGCGTTCGACCTGGCCATTGGACTGTGGGTGTGCGACCGAGGTGAAGATTTGGGTAATCTGTAGCTCCTGACACCATGTCTTGAACGGGTTGTCGGCGAACTGTTTGCCATTGTCCGACACTATCTTCCCGGGCAGGCCGTATCGGCACACGATTTGCTCCCAGACGAAATTAATTACTTGTTTTCCCGTGATCGTGGCGACTGCTTTCACTTCTGGCCACTTGGTGAAGTAGTCGACCGCTACTATTAGGAACTTGACTCGGCCAGGTGCCTCCGGGAAAGGTCCGACGATGTCGATACCCCATTTGTAGAAAGGCCACGGGGATGTTACCGGTATTAAGTTATGTTTCGGCACTCTTTGTACACTGGCGTGCATTTGACACCCTCGGCATTTCTTGATCTCGTGCTCGGTATCCATGTACATTGTCGGCCAATAGTAGCCCATCGTCATCATTCGTGTCACTATCGACCGAGGGCCGGAGTGTGTGCCGCAGATTCCCTCATGGATTTCCTTGATAACGTAGTTTCCTTCTTCAGGTGTTAGACACACTAACAATGGCTGTAGATAAGACTTCTTGTACAACTTGTCATTGTGAAGCGTGTATTGCTGGGCTTGGGCTTTTAGTTTTTCTGCTTCGAGAGATGAGTCTGGGAGAGTGCCATTTAACAGGTAGAGTCGGATAGGTGTTATCCAAC
>JBCNJP010000854.1:0-31065 GCA_039602395.1 Deinandra increscens subsp. villosa | reverse complement strand
GCCACATGTTTATTACAAACCTGCGCTTCTTCAAATATCCCATCCCAGTAGGGGCATCAAAGCTTGACTAAGAGAAAGTGGAAAGAAAAGGGGCGCGCTAGCTGCAATCAAACTAAAGCGCTAACGAGCAAGAATGCCTATAGATAGTTAGTAATAAGATAGGGCTTTTTCAGGAATCGATTCTTTGATTGAATAGCAGAAGTGCTACTTATATATATATATATATATAGAGGAAGGGTAAAATGAAAACTCTCCCGAGTTGAGAAAACTTTGAAAACTCTTCAAAAACGGGGTCAAAAAGTTTTTTTTTTCCTTCAATTTTTTATGGCGATTCTTTACGTTATAGGCTATCCATAGATGGAAAAAAAATCAAAAAACGCCTCGGGGATATTTTTAAAAAAAATCTCAAAAAATGGTCTTGTTACATATGTAACACTCTGTACATATGTTTGTTACATATGTAACAACAAAACTTGTTACATTTTTTATAAAAAATCCCCGAGGCGTTTTTTTGATTTTTTTTCCATCTATGGATAGCCTATAACGTAAAGAATCACCATAAAAAATTAAAGGGAAAAAAAAACTTTTTGACCTCGTTTTTGAAGAGTTTTCAAAGTTTTCTCAACTCGGAGTGGTTTTCACCATAACCATCCCCTATATATATATATATATATATATATATATATATATATATATATATATATAGGGTTAGGTTCAAATGAGAACTTTTTCTTTAGAGAACTTTTGAGAACTAAATCTCAACCACAAATTTCAGGGGGACCACTACAATTCATGGGAGGGGGATACATGTAAATAAACTTGTGGCTCAAATTAGTTCTTTTTAGTTCTCAAACCCAATTGGTTCTCAAATGATCCTCTCCCATATATATATATATATATATATATATATATATATATGTATGTATGTGTGTGTATTTTAATTGGGTTATAATTATTAGCTTCAGCAGTTACTTTGAAAATCTAACTCGATAGTTCAAGCATACATAACCTTAAACAAAGTTGATTTTTTAGACGTTTAGTTGGCTTCCAGCCTTCTGTTTTTGATAAGCAATGAAAGCTTATGTTTTAGTTGGCTTATTATCACAAAGCTTCTATTAGAACTTTGAAAGCTCTTTGAACTTGGGGGTTTTTGTTTAATGCAACTTACTCACCTTCTAATTGGAATTTAGGCTCGAAGTGATGGAGGCTTGAAGGTTGGAGCCAAAGGAATGAACTTGAAGGCTCAATTGAAAGAAAGGAAGTTCTTTTAATGTTTATTTGATTTTGAAATGAAATTCAAGGTCATATTTTGAATGTTTAAGGCATGGATATTTTATTTATGTTTGGGTCAATTTGTAATTAATATGGAAGGGCACCACATGGTTATTTTTAATGGATTTTGTCTCTAATTCTCTCTAATGAGTTTTTATTATTATTATTTTTTAATTCGGATAGTGATATTGACTATCCAAAATTTTCGAATATCCTGTTCTGAACAATCCTACTTGGATTGTCAATTTTTTATAAGAATTCTTTTAAATAAATTATAAAACTAGTCCCTCGTATTAATTAACTTAATCCATTTACATAAATAGTCCCTTATGTGTTAATCGATTGAAATACTCTTTCAATTAACAGAAAAATCTAATTACATTTCTAAAATGGTTCAAAACTTTAAATGGTTAAAAAAAGATAAACCTGAGGCCATGAACCGTTAAAAAATAAGAATTAATACTCAAGTAGTTACCTTGGGTAAACCTTAGAGAATCAAAATGAAATTAACTCAAAATAACAAGTCGGTACTTGGAGAATGATGGAATAATATCTACGCAACACGATGACGTAAACAACTTAGGAATTAAGGTTTTGGAAGACACGGGAACCACACAATCTAAAGTTAGAGACGAGGTGGACAAAAGACAAAGCAATAAGAGACTTGAAGATCACAAAAGATAGATGTAGAGATAGTCGATAGATTCTTAATGATTTAAATCCTTCATTTTCAATGTAGACAGAGAAAGAGATGTCGAAAACACACAAACACACAAAGCATGCCATCAAGGCAAAACACTTAGAAAAGAAACGGGAAAAGGGGTTTTAATTTGGCCATTTTGTAAAGGTATCTTTTAATAGGACAAGTAACTATATGAGGCCATGGTGATACGCTAGTTTTGCTTTTTGAAAAAAAAAAGTATCTTTCTCGTTTTTAATCACATTTTTTAATATATTTTGATTCTCGACTTTTACATGTTAATGATGTTTTGTTTGATCTTTTTCTTTTTATCGAACGGTAAATTTACACAAGAGTTGTTCGCTATAAAACTTGAACTCTCAATCTTTAAGTGAGAGACTGAGAGATTACTTATTAAATAGGAATACCATTGAACTAGAAGCACGATTTTTATTGCTCTGTTTTAAACTAGAAAATTTGATTAGAAACTAAAGATATCGCGTGAATTTATGATATCAAAATCTTTCTACATTTAGTTTCTTTATCCATAAACATGTTTTGGTCTTATGATGTTAGGTTAATCCTTTTATAACTAGTCGGTTTACAGTTAATTAACTAAAATTCTAATCGCCCTAAATAAATAGTTTGGTGGTAAAGTGAAGACTCTTTAACTAAAAGAGTATAGGTTTATATCTTAGTGTGATAATTTAATTGTTAAAAGGTTCTAATTTAACTCATGTTAAATGTGTTAAAAAAATTAAAATCTCCTAACTTCTCTATGTTTTTAAGGCTTATATATTTTGTAATTATCTAAATCAGGCTAGACGCGACATTGAGTGGCAATTATATGTCATTAACGATCGCATGATCTTACACATGAGGAATCGAATTTTGGGACACAATTATTTGCATTTAAATAACAAAAGCAGATTGAAAAACTTACACATGTGAGATAGTAAGTAAGGTTCTTTTTGACCAATATTATTCGGTTGGAAATATGCTTTCACACGTAAAAAATACACCGAACTGTGTTGAGAGAGTGTCACGGCTGTGAGGTTTTTTTCCTGAATGTGCGCTCTGAACTATCAACCCTGTGTTCTTTAGGGGACGTTGGCGACTTTGCAAGGCTTGCTTGAGCCCAGTTTTGAGTGTGTTAATGCCGTTCAAAAAAGGTATCTTGGTCTAGCCTAGTGTTAAAGGTATACACATCTAGAAGATTCTAAAACTGTTAGATTTTGAGCTTAATTTGACACTTAAAGTAGATTTAGATAGAATAGAGTAGAAACCCTTAAAAATTCAAAGAAAAGACAATGCGTGTTTCTTTTTTTTAATATAATTTAGAGCCATGCTTACTTGTTTATTTTACTAAAAAAAATTGAACGACTAAATTACACACCAATTTACATCGTTTTTCAACTTTTGAATTTGGGTCTCCACGAAATAAGTGATTGCCTCTTACCATTTAACTATAACCCTAAGTGACTATTTTAGAGTGACTTTAGTAATTAAATTTAAGGTTTATGAATTAAATAAATAAAAGATGTTTTATTTAAAGGTCTAAGCTTAAGGTAATCCGTAGCTTACTTGGGCTCCTCGCCCGTGGGGATATCTTTGGTGATATGGCATAGAAGGGCTGCATTGGTTGTGTCCGTCCTTTGTGAAACTTTTGTTTTCCGCCTTTTAGAACAGGCAACGCCCTTAAGTTTTTTTTTTTAAATCTTTTTCTTTTCTCCTCTCATACACAATATTAATACAATATTTAATAAGTAAATAGTTGTTATTTGTACGATCTCATAGAATACCTATAACTTTTCAGGAAAAATGTTTTAAGAATGTCCGGTCAGATTGACATCTAACGGTTACCGAAGAAACATTCGGTCAAACAATTGTTTTCGAGATATCTAGAAGCATTAAGTATAGGCATTAGGTTTGAAATAATTGTCAGATTACCAAGGAAATATCAATATACACTACAAAAAAGTAGGTCTACGGTGAACTAGACCATTTTCGTGACAACGTGAAGTCGTTATAGGGTTTCTCAAGGGTAAGGATAAATGTACCAAATTATTTTGATAAATATACAAACTTTAGTCAAATGGGCTTCATAATGAGGTAATTATTATATTTTTATGAAAATTTCATTTCTCACTCTTATTTTTATTGGATAAATGTTTTCTTTTTATTATAATTGTTTTACACAAATGTTTTTATAAATATTATCTATTTTTTAATAGCGATTTATTGAAAAACTCTAGCAAGTTTCTTTTTATTACAATTTTTATAAAAAAGAAATTATAAATATTATCTACTTTTTCTAATAGCAATTTATTGAAAATTTCTTTTTATTATAATTCTTTTACAAGAGGCCTTTTTGTAAATAAATATAATCTAATTCTTTTGTAAAGGTTTTTCTTGAATTTTTTTAATTGGATTTTTTCTGTCATGCTCGACACAAATTACTTTTAGCTAATTATTTTATTATACTTATTTTACCCGGCCACTAGAATATATATTATAACGAATCTAATTTTAACTACATAAATGTTTTATTTTTATTACGAAACATTTCTCACTCATTTTTAATGGGTTTCGATTTTTTTTAAATATACACTCATCTCTCACATTATCATGACGGAAGTTCAATTCGACGATATAAACTATTACTAATCACTTAGACCCTATAAATTTTAGACATGAAGGATGTCAATATTGTACGTAGTCCGTATTTTACATCTTTTTAACACCTTTACTTACATGTCTTTTTATATTATTTTACTTTTATTTATTAATGAGGTAATAATTACATATCTTTTTTTAAATATGCATAATTTAAAGTTTTATTTACCAAAATAGGTGATTTGAAAAATATTTATCAAAATGAGTATTTTTTTTACATACACTTTCTTGCTCCTACTCTTATTGATTAAAATAATTTTTTTTTACTTTAAAAGAGGTTTTTTAATAAAATAAAATAAATAGTTTGTTAGAAGTGATCGATATATTAAAATAAAGAATTGGTGTTTTATAAATTTTGTATAAAAGTTTTTTATTTTTCTAAAAATCTATTTTTAGAATTTCATCTAAACATAGACTTTTTTGTTACCTTTCATCTTTCATCGATATTTTTATTTTCTTTATGAATACATGTTATAAATATACTTACATATTTATTTATTAATAAAATATAAAATAATTAAATATTTAATTAGTTTAAGTGTAAATAAAATAAAATAATATAAAAAACAATATATAATCATTACATCATTATTACATGATTGATACATTTAATGAAATATTAAAAACTAAAAATTAACAAATATAAAAAAAAGTTGATCAACATCTTGGTACATTTAGAAAAGTTGGTCAACATCTCGAGCAAATTCATCGCCACTAAGGTCTTCGTCGTTGCTTTGTCACAATAAGTGGCAAAAGTCATCTCTATTAACATCACCGCAATTGTTGTACGCCGATGACATTTCGTCACCATGAAATCGTCATCATAATCTTTTCAAAATAAAAGAAAAAGAAATAAAAAATATTTTTTGCATGTGACAAGGGAAAATGTAAAACTGAATAATTTAAAATCTTCTGGTGTTTAGCCTATGACGACCACGTCACCATGGTTTTTTTTAAAATTATAAATGTGTTTTTAATGATAACACTTTAAAGTTTACAAGGAAATAGAAGATGGTCATATACAACCAACAAACACAACCATAACTACCCGTAAATCGTAGATTTTGTTACATTATATACAACCAACAAACACAACCATTACAAACAAACAACATATACAACCATTACACGCAACCAACAAACACAACCATTACAAACAAACAAACATCATATACAATCATAAACAAACAAACATCATTGACCATTACAAACATCATATACAACCATTACAAACATTGTCCAGGTTAAATAAAGACTTTTATAATCGGGTATGGGGTTGAGCTTCCCCAAACCCGCCCCAAACACCGTCCAGGTTAGATAAAGACTTGTGTTTTGAAAGACCTTTTTAATAAAATAAAGACTTGTTAAATCTGGTTCAAATCTTCGAAGGTAGACTCATCATTCAAATCTTGAATCTTCAACTTCTAATGCGGATCCGCAAAATCAACATCGTATACTAAACAAACAACACACTCTTGCCTAGATTGCTTATGATCAGTTGAAAGAGTATTTAATTGGGATGAAGGAGATGAAATATTGTAAACTTCTTAATATAACCTGAATTTCGTATCATATACGTCATGTATATGCCTATACGTGACACATAGGTTGTTGCAGACGACCACTGTGACTCCTATCAATCACATCCTCGTACCTCATTCAACTTTATCAGTTTTCATTGACTGCACCTAACCTAAACGTCACGTATAGACCTCCATGTGACGTATAAGGATCAATATGTGACGTATAGGTTGTTGCAAACGACCAATGTGACTCCTATACATCCCCGTACCTCGTTCAGCTTTATTAGTTTTCATTGACTAATTTAACCTAAACGTCACGTATAGACCTCCATCTGACGTATAAGGGTCAATACATTGTATATATAGACCTATATCTGACGTATAGGGTCGGTGCATTACAAATTTCTTACGGTGTCTCCGCCACAACCCTTATTAAAATCCAATAATCCTTTTTTTAATGGTAAATCTAATCCGAGTCCCACTTCTAAACCACTCTCTATACTAAACTATAGCATGTGTACTGGTTTAAACTCATAATCTCCGGTTAAAAAACAAGAGTTTATATCAAGTGGGCTAGTTCCAAGGTCGAGTAGTGATTTATTAGTTGGATCATGCATATGCGTTTAGCTGTGTATAATGTATATGGTATGTTTGGCGGGACATGATATCTCGGAAATTGCCGAATGCCGATAACCCCTGCAGGTAAAAGACGAGTACTACCGACATCGTTTCAAACACACACATATATATATATATCCACTTGTTCAAAATCAAACGCCACGTACGTTACACCCCGCTAGCTTTATATATTATATATATTAAGTCCTATTAACAAATTCAAGTAAACGTACCACATATTACGAATTGAGAATGATGAGGGTCAATAATTCCTTTTCGGTTTGTCTTGTACTCTCAGCATACTTTGTGATACATATCTTAATCTGCTTCCCTCCTGCAGCAACAGCTGGTTATCAGGTTGCAGGTCCCGTGCCTGTGAGTGACGGACCTACGGTGAGCAAAGATGAGAGGTGGCCTTTAGTGTCATCGGAGTTTGGTGAAATCTCGGCCGTTAAGATTAGTGATGGAGAAGATGGGTGCTACTACCTCCAGTTTATTACCATGAATCCTGGGTCTCTCTTTCTGCCTGTTTATCTTCACTCGGAAATGCTTCTCTATGTTAACTCAGGTATTTATTATAATTAAGCATTATAATTAGTCGACCAGAACTTAGCTAGGGTTCATCAGTAAAAAATCAACATTCTTGTTCCAAATCAACTTACGTGCTTAGTTTTTTTTAGTTAAAAGTAATTAACATATATCCGAAGGAGATCAAATTACAATAAAGTGGCAGGTAAACGTAAAGGTGCAAACAAGCTCGTCGCAACCTTTTTTTGGATTGCAAAACTGGTCCTAGTAAAAACAAAGCAATGATATTTTGGGTCGAGGAGCTATGAGTTTTTGGGTCGAGGAATTGATGTACATGACCTGCTAAACACTATTAATTAATCAATTGATATGATTCGTGAATTTGGGCTATGAAAACGTTTAGACTGATCAATAATAGTTTTTTAATGGATAATTCTTTCTGAATTCTGAAATTGACAAGTGAAAGCCATCACTAACACAGGATGAACTTTTTCTTTAAAGAGTGATTTTGTAGCGGTTCGTGTTTATCATGGTCATGGACTTGAACCTCAACTTTTATAAAAGCAACACTTTATTAAACAGGTATATACAGTAATAAGTTTCGTCGCTTTTGTTGGTGTTGGGTTGGGTTGGGTGTTTTATTTTGTGCTTAATTAAATTTCGCTGTTAAAAGAAAAAATTCTAACATGCATCAGTACAAGTGTTTTAACAAATAAACTTTAAAAATCTTTACTTTTACCCATAAAAAAGCTATAAATATGCAATGCAAATTACATTTAGTAGTCACGGTTTAGTTCTAGGCTCTTTGCTCATGACTAAAGATTAAGGAAAATGGAATTGTAGTTTTTTTTATTAGTAATTTGTATTACTTAATTTTTTACTAAAATCTAAGTACATAATTTTACTTAATAATAATGGTCAGGTCAATATATATAAGTTCTAATGACTAAAAATTAAGGAAAATGGAATTGTAGTTTAGTGTTTTTCTTAGTAATTTGTATTACTTAACTTTTTACTAAAATCTAAGTACATGATTTTATTTAAAAATAATGGTCAGGTCAATATAAGTTTTAATTTTATTAAAAATCGAGTTGTTTTTAAAGTAAAATATGTTGCCCACGAATTGGATGAAGAATAAAGATGAAATTTACAGAGAATAATGAGAATTTTATTAGGGTTCATTGCCCATGTGTTTACATCGACACACATATATACATGAGAAACCGACGCGATTGTTTTGTGATACGTCGCAACCTTTGACTAAACAGTTTCTAAGTATTAGACATACATAACTGACCCTTCTACTTAATTAAATACATATAAGTTGTGTCCCAGCTGTTAAGGTGTTTAGCTGTCTTGAAACGTTAGAAACCGAGGTTCGATCCACGTCATTGCCTAAGAAAAATTTCTTAGATTTCTGTTATTTTTTTCAGATTTCAAAGGTAATAGGTAAATATACAAAGATGCTAATAATTTAATAAAAGACGTGATTTTTAGTAATATAATTGATGGTTTCACGTTGATATAATACATTTATTAGATAAAAAAAAGTGAAGAATTAGTTTCTTTGTTTTGAAATTTCTATTGAGCCCATATTTTAATAATGTAATCATATATAATTTTTTTAATCACTTATGAGATTTAACATTTTTACTAAACCATTTTTTATTAATGTTTTAAACCGTGACTAGTGTAACGTGCGGCCCGGCTCTATCCCTAGTTTAAGATTGAACTCTAAAGTTATATATAAATATATAAATATAAATATAAATAAAATAATAAGAACCTTTGAAATTGCACATCGAAACTACAACACCACATCATCCACGTATAGTTGAGAAGCACAAATGATAAAGCAACTACAAAAAAGACATAAAGTTGAATTCTACATTGAATCTTACTACATAAAGATGAAAGTCCGCTTTGTGAAAATGAAAGATCATATAAACCCAATCATATAATTTAGGGTAAAACAAGAGGAAAAGGGAAAGTTAACTCTTGATAACTGTCATGAATGAATGAGTATTCAAAGATGGAGACGTATATTTCATGACTATAACTCGCATAAAAAACATTGGTTTTTTTCTATTTATTTACAACTTTTATACCATCACTTTGTATAAACATGACAATTTTTTTAATGGCTGATTTGTATAAAACGAAAGCGGCAAATTAAACGCAAAGCAAAAGGAAATAGTTATATCATAAGAAGCGGGTTTATAATCGACTCAGTCAACTGGTTCCATCCATCTAACTGGCTTCTAAATTCGCCCCTTGGGTGTCACCGTCACTGCAAAGACCACAAATAAGGCAATTTTTGTTCGTTTCAAGATTGAATAACGGGTTGAATTTAGAAGCCAGTTGGATGAAACTCACCCATGTATTGATCCAAAAACAGGACCAGTAACCTTTTCCAACATTTTTCCGAATAACAGACTTGGGAGTAATATTCTTTTCATGAGTTTTGGCGGTAGAAAGGCATATACGATTCCAAGTTGTTGTGCCTTTTATCGATTGAACCATATCAAACAAATTACCGTGGATGGTTGTAATGATCATTGCCCATAAGGCTTCTTGATTATTTAAGAACCTCTATCGCCATTTAATTTGAAGAGCCGGATTCATAGCCTCAAGACTACCAAAACCCAATGCCCCATTATCCTTATCACAAAAGCACCAAACTCTATTAAACCCATGCCATCTTTTTAGCATAATCAATAGCACCCCAAAAAACTAGCCCACATACATTCCAGAGTATCTCTCACCTTTTTCGAAAAGACGAAAAAGGAAGAAGTAATACGTACCAATTACCCCAAAACAAGAAATCAAAGTAGCACGACCACCAATGGAAAGAAGATTGCACTTTCTTGATACTAAATTAAGGCTCTAAATAAATTGAGCTTTAAATCTAACGTTTAATTGTAATAATTGGGATAGTTTATAAATAGTGTAATTTGCACTTGAAAAAAAAACCTCTAAATTAACTGGGAAGATAAAAATAAAGTTAAATTGCATTTCAGTTTTCAATACTTACTTGCTTAGGCTATGCGTTGTGGATAACCCCCCCCCCCCCCCCTCATGGGGGTTGTACGACATGTGTCGTTCACGTCATCGAGGGGGGTTTTAGAAAAAAAGGGTGTAGTGGATAACCCCCTTAGTAATCATTATTTAATCATTTGGATTTCTCCCCTCCACCAGCTAGTTTTTTGTATTTCTCCCCTCCACTGGCGCCTTCACCACAATGCTCAAGGGCTGAAAAAGGTCCATAGCGCCCCAGGGGCGGTTGGTCGGCGCTATAGGGGCGCTATGGGGCGCCATCGGGCCCAAAAACGCCCTATTATGAATAGGCTTAGTTTTGGCAGCTTTTCTAGGTGTTCCATCTTTGATTATTTGGTTATTAATATCTAGTTTCTTCTTCATGGTTACTTAATCTTCTTCTTGAGTTCTTATCAATGAAAATCCTACCTCCGGTTTGAACTTTTTAAGTCTTTAATTTACTCACTTTTTTTTGTCCCCTAAAATTTTATGGGATCAATGATAATATACTAGGAATTAATCGAAATTAGATTGTATGCATAACAATTAGAAAAAATTATAGTTTCGGGTAATCATATGGTCAAGCCAATGGGTTCACCCGTACACGCTAGGCGTGTGGCATCTACATGACAAAAGAGGGAGCTAAAAGGTGAGTGTTACGGACAATGTCGAAGCTTGAAAGAAAGCCTCGAGGGGGCGGAGATAAAAAATTCTACGGAGGGGCGACACTCAATATATCCGAGGGGGCGATACGCAATATATATAAATTTATATACATAAAATCGTGAACATATGTATATATAGATGAAAAAACGGAGGGGGCGGCCCTTCTAAGCTTCCCCATGGTTACGGATGATCTTACGAACTTATGATATTGTTACTAGCAGACCGGAGCCATTAGTTTGACTCACCAAACTACTTGAACACTTCTCTATAAATTAACTATACTTTAATTGTACTTGTAATAAATATACCAAGGGGATCCTGACGAACACATAACAAATACTTTTTTATATGCCAATATATAACCTTTTGCTGTCTCTAAAAACAAGACAACATATACCTTTTAACGTTTATGATAATAAGGCTATTTATAATATTAAAACAAACCAAATCACATTGACTAATTCCTAACTCCCACTAATTTGATTTGACTTACCAGATTAATCTATTAGGTACCAACAGCTCAATTTCATTTGACAATAAAACGTTAGTTAAGCGTCATCACTCATCAAGTCATCAATGTATATCAAGATGTGTGATGATTTGGTAAAATGGTGATTTTCTAATTTGAAGATTATGTCTTTAAATTATATATTATGGTGATCTAAGCTATTAAAAAAATTATATATATTTAATTTTAGGTTTTGTATGAATTAAAACTTAATAGTTTCATGTTTTTATACGTTAAACCTTATACCAAAATAATTGAAAAATTATAAAGCAAACTCAAATTGGCCTACATAATTATAATTTTATACTCCAAATGATTTATGATTACATGGTCATGAGTTTCACTTGAATCGATGATTATTGATATATTTCATGTATAAAAATACGCAGATTCTATTCAGACACTCTAAAATTTTATTTTGACATCTCAAATCGTCCCGGTTTGATAAACCGCCCCGGTTTGAATAAAGACAAACGAATCATGTCATTCTCTGTACATCCGTACCCCAAACCGCCCCGGTTTAACTTTTTTTTTTAATTTTTTATCACAAAATGAAATGAAATTAAAAGTAAGTGTATACGATTATGAAATATGAATGACGACTTGTTACTTCATCGTTTGCTTTTACTCTTTTTCAAATGGAACCTTTTGTCTTGTTTGTTTTTTGACTTGAGATTTGAAATGAAATTTAGTTTTGAAAAGTTTTGTGATATGGAAGACGAGAAATCACAATCTTCTAATCCATATTAGTTAAAATATAATATAACACAGAAATAGGATAAGTAATACATTTATTTTTTATATAAAAAAAAATAAAAAAAAAATGAAGAACATTGTAATATATAATAACAAATTCAGAAGAAAAAAAATACTAATAATGCCTTCTATAACTATGTTTCATGAGGTCCTAGTAAGATGAAAATTAAGTTTCAAGTTAACATTGTAATATATAATAACAATTCAGAAGAGAGAAAAAAAAAACCTAAACCGCCCCGGTTTAAGCCAATCAAACCTCGTATTCCAGGTTCTAAAGTAGAATGACAATTTTTTTTATCTAAACCGGGCCGTGTTTGTCCAAACCGCCCCGATTCGGGGTGTGAATTTTGGTTGCCCAAATAGATCCCTAATACACCACGTGTATATACATATTGGTTCAAAGTTCAAACTAAAAAGGCTATGATCAAAAGTATTTGGATCTTTCGAACCCACAAAACCTAATTCTGATCTAACCATGGTTAGGGAGACATCTACTAAAACTAACCACGGTTAGACGACCAAATGTTTGGGTTTATCTCCAGTTCGGCCCCTTTCAAACTTCTATTTTATTGAAAACTCATAAACGAAGACTTTTTGCAACCCTCGCTCACTTTCTCTCTCTGGATTTTCACTTTCTATTCTAAGATCTTTCTATCAATTTTCTTCTTTGTTGATTGTCGGTACTATTAATTTCGGCTTCAATTTCCGATTCTATCGATCTGTTTCTGGTTCTGAGATTCGATCAATTCGGCTAAAATTTAGGGGAAAATGTCTGAAACCCTTGATTTTTGTACTTTTTATGAGACTAATTAGCAGGAAGACCTGAGCTCATTTTGTGATTTGAGTTTTGGTTCGAAAGAGAAGCGATCGATGTTAGTTTGATTGATAGAGTGTGTGGCTCTGGTCTGATAGCTAACCCTAGAAAAAGTAAAAGCGTTTGATGTACTTGATTTCGTTCTTTTTGATACGGAAGTAGAAGCAAAACCCTAGAATAATTAAGTCATCATGACCACCGACTTGGACAACTCGTCGGCCGTGAACGAGTCCACCGTTTCCGGCGAAGCTAGTTTTTCTTCTCAGACGGCGATGCCTCCGGAAAAGCCTGTGAAAAAGAAGCGTAATTTAGCAGGCATGCCAGGTAACATTGCGATTCAACCAATTTTGCTAATAGTTTAACTATGATTCTCAAATATATTTTCTTAATCTGGATTGTTATTGCGCTAGCTGCCTTTATTCGGAGTTATATATTAGATTATTGAAGAAATCTCCGTACTTAATCATAAATTTATTCATGCTACTTGAAGCAAGTCTTTTTAGATATGCGTATCAGAATCATAGAATTAGGGCTTGCTAATTTGAAATTTAGATATAAATTAACATTATTTTTCTCTGTTTTTGAATATTCAACATATAGATCCAGATGCAGAGGTGATTGCCCTATCTCCCAAGACTTTGATGGCTACGAATCGTTTTGTTTGTGAAATTTGCAATAAGGGGTTTCAGCGAGATCAGAATTTGCAACTCCATAGAAGGGGGCACAATTTGCCATGGAAGCTCAAACAAAGGACAAGCAAAGAGATTAGGAAAAGAGTCTATGTATGCCCCGAGCCATCGTGTGTTCACCATGATCCAACACGGGCCTTGGGCGATCTCACCGGGATCAAAAAGCACTTCTGTAGGAAGCATGGTGAGAAGAAATGGAAATGTGATCAGTGCTCGAAAAAGTATGCAGTTCAATCTGATTGGAAAGCTCATCTGAAGATATGTGGAACCCGGGAGTATAAATGTGATTGTGGGACTTTGTTTTCAAGGTTATCTTCTTATGAAATTTGTCATTACTCATGCTAAAAATGTATGTAATTTTGTGTTTGAATATTGAATTTTTTTTTTGTTTAAATGAAGGAGGGATAGCTTTATCACCCACCGAGCATTTTGTGATGCATTGGCAGTGGAGACTGCTAAAGGTCCACCAGAAGATGAACCTGCCAAGGAAGATTTAGTACCAAAACCTCTATTTATAGAATCAGCTCCACAATCAACCTCACCGCCCCCACCACCCACACCGGTGTCACTTCCTCCACCTCCACCCCCGCCCTCTGCCGCCCCTGTAGCGCCCGTAACATCTTCAGTTTTGTGTATTGCAAAAACACCAGGTATAACAGCATAAAGTTTAAGGCTTTACTAGTATTCTTATTTTGTCTTAATGAAAGCAACAAAAAGTTTTGTTTTTTCTGTTTTGTCTTGGTGTTAAGTTTTGTCATTTGCTTCTAGATTTGTTTAACTACATATATTTTTTATAACAAGATTCACCCTGATTATTTCACCTGGAGATTCATTACAAGTACATCTTATCTTGCCTACAGATTTACCAGAAATTCCCAAGTTGAATCAGGATTCTCGACCCGTTTTGGACAACCAACCACAATTGGTGGTGGGATTGACCGGAAGCTGTAATGGTAGCTGCAGCTCAACTAATACAGGAAGCACAAGCAGCAGTGTATTTGCTAGTTTATTTGCATCATCAACTGCTTCAAAAAGTTTTCAACCGCAACCAACAGCCGGATACAAAGATTTGATTCAATCCCTGACCCAACCCACACAAGCACCTGATATTACACTCCCGTCTCCAGCTCAAGTACCCGTATCACTATGCTTGTCAACCAATCACGGATCCTCAATTTTCAGAACAGCTGGACAAGATCTCCGGCAGTATGCTCCACCGCCTCAAGCCACCATGTCAGCAACAGCATTACTTCAGAAAGCTGCTCAGATGGGTGCATCTGCTTCCGGTGCATCACTACTTAGAGGATACGGACTCGAGCGAGATGACACAGATGGTGGTGCGTCTATCGGTCTTGGGCTCGGGGTGGGGTATGATGGGCGGTCTGGTCTGCAAGAGCTCATGATGGGGACTCCATCTGTATACGGGCCTAAGCATACCACTCTTGATTTTCTTGGGTTGGGTATGGCGGTTGGTGGTGGAACGACCAATGGTTTATCAGCCCTGATGACTTCCATTGGCAGCAGTCTTGATGTTCCAACCGCGGTTTCATCATTTGGACTTGGTGGCAGCGGTGAGTTCACTGGAAAAGACATGGGGGGACCGCAGTAGGCACTCGGATGGCTCAATTGTAAGTAGACCTGTTTTTTTTCTCATTTCTGTAATTCTAGCTTGGTTACTGTTGTCTGTAGTAAGTAGCTTAAATTATATGAAATTTTACTTCTTTTATGTAAATTATTATTTTTTATTTCTATTTTGTATAGTTAGCACCAAAAAATATATATATTATTATGACCTTTGAAGGAATCAACCCACGCCAACTTGTTTATCTTTAATCATGTGTTCTGCATCTAAGATTCTGTATTTTCATATGGAAATATGTGTGGCTTTAATTAATAATAGGCATAATTTGAAAAGGGAAAAGGCTAAATTTTGTGACAGTTGACTTTTTTCAGTCCTACTATGCCAAAGTGAATGGTCGATGTCATCTTGGTGGTTGAGGCCGGCAATGGTGATGGTGTGGAAGGAGGATTTATTTTATAGGTTGTATTATTTTCTAAGTTTTTTCTTTTACTAATTTTTTGCCTTTTTAATGGGATGGTAATGGGGGCGAGTTTGTGTTATCCAAATTCCAATACCCATACCTGATTTACAACCATGTGTCTCACTATCATACCGCCATTCCACTTGAGTATTCGACTACTTTGAAGATCAATCACCTTAACTTGTTTAAAACTAGAGATCAACCGCGCGTTGCTGCGGTTATCTGGGAATACACATAAATAAAGTAAAAAGAATATGTAAAAGGTTATGCAGATGTAAATAAAAAAAGTATGTTGGATGTAAGTTGTGTTTTTTTTAATTAATTAATAGAGGTTATCTAGTGGAATTATGTAACCATAAGGATTTGTTCGAGTAGCACCATAAATTTTTTCTTCGACTTCGCACTGCAATTATGAAGTTTAGAATAATAACTAAAAGTCATAGTTAAATTGTTAAAAAATTCATATTCATTTTATAAAATAACTGTGTTTTAAATAAATATTCTTGCAACGTCACTACCTAGGTCACACAAATGTATTTATTATTATTGAACATATTTTCATAAAGTGGGCCTGGTTTCTTAAATCCTAGTGGCCCAATGGTTCGAGAGGTTAATGTGACACTTACCAAACTGTCCATACTCGTCGGTGTGATCATAGTTTCAAATTATTGTTAAAATGCTTTATTGTTACTGGGTTTGTACTCCAACACCTGTTTCAGCATTATGGCAAGTTATACAAATGGTAAATGGGCAGGAATCTTACGTAAGATAAAAACCAAAGAAAATCAAACTATATAAAATGAGAAAACACCATGAGACATATTTGATAAGAATCTCAGAGATTAATCTCAGAGATTTGCAGGATCCATCGTGATAAATCACTTGTAAAAGTTGCAATCAAAACCTGCTTGAGGGTTTCAACAGGATAAAGAGGCTCTGGCAATGTGATATTAACCTCATCCAACTGATCATCACTATCGTCCCTAAAGTGAAAGCGATTTAAATAAAATTTATTCCCTGGTGGAGGAACCACACTCCTGTTCTTTGGTTTAGAATTCCCTATAGGGACTCTAGCAGCCATTTTTTTTAATCTGTAACTTGGCTTTCTATGTAGCTGTGTCTATGCGTAATTCTGCGAAACATATAATTCAAAATTGGCGGCGCCATACATTTTTTTAGCATAAACTTACAAAGTACTAATATTATACAGATAGTAAGTAAAGCAACAGAGTTGTTATTTTACAAACATGAGTTTTGTCAAAGGGAGATTAGGGCTGATGATGTTACTCGTGACGCTGTTTCTTGAGTTTCTCTGTTGAAGGTGATCCTGCGGCATGTTAATAAGGGGTTGTTATTAGTAATCTAAGAAGTGTAATGAACATAAATGAATGAGTTTCTATGATTGTTCTTGTTTTCTCCCAAAAATAAAGAGTTGTAATACGAATTTTGTACACTGAAAATTATATGTTAAAATTTTTTATTTTATTTTTTTTTGGCTTTTAAATTCGACTTTGTGTTTATCCAATTGTATACCTAGATGCCGACAACAGTGGTTTGAAATACCATCATGTTTCTTAATGGATCGAAATAAAAGGGTATATGACACAACTTTAATTATAGTCAGGTTTTGCCTTCCTAAAATTTCAATATTTAGAATGTATCAGCAACTGCTTTGTTGGTCTAAATTTATTGAGTTTAAAAGTTAATAACTGTCAACTTTCAATCTACTAATTGAAATTTTTTGTGTACCTGTTTTGGCTTTTAAAATCCAACTTTGTGTTTATCAAATTGTATACCTAGATGCCAACAATCGTGGTTTGAAATACCATCATGTTTCTTAATGGACGAAATAAAAGGGTATATGACACAACTTTAATTATAGTCAGATTTTGCATTCTTATAATTTCTATATTTAGAATGTATCAGCAATTGTTTTGTTGCTCTAAATTTATTGACTTTAAAAGTCAATAATTGTCAACTTTCAATCTGCTAATCAAATTTTTTGTGTACCTGTGTCCTGAAAAAGAGATTTGGCGACGTCAGAGCCTGCGCTTTGTCTGTTTGTTTCTGTTATAGCCTGGGGTGTCTGAGGGGTCACTGAACCGGTGGTGAGGGAGATGGGCTCGGCTCTTTCGATTATAAAAGTGGTCACTCCTGCTTTTGTGTTTGGCTTGGCCCTCAAAAAGAAAGCAAAGTATGTATCTCTGGATGTCAACAGAGCCTCAGGTAATATTAGTGGATCAGCGACTGGAAGGCTTGTAACAAACTCAGAACATGACTGGCCTACAACAGACTGTGCAGCATCATCATAAAGTGCTGCAGTAGCACTTGCGCTTGCATCGGCAATGGTTGTTGTAGGTGTAAACCTGTATATATGTGGAAAATCCTGATTAGAGGTAAGACTAAAGTATAAATCTGTATATACTGAAATCTCGAATTTTGAAAGGCGTATCTGTTTTTCACAACAATTAGCAGCCTTACGAAGGGAAAAATTCTGTCCAGAGGTTAACACTATTGAGGTCTGTGTTTTTTAAGTGATTAAAGGCAACAATAAGTTTGATAAGGATGTATGTAGGTTCTTAATATGCTAAATCAATAAGATTTCTTTTGCAGTGGAGAAACCAGCGATACTAATGGTAACAAACCTATACTACCTATGAATCCAGGTGTATGTGTAACAGGTGTATAAGCTAAGGAAATGAAAAATAATAGAAGTATTAAACATGAGGTAGACGAATGCATGTATCTCACTTTATAGACCATATATCCGTGGCTCCGTTCAGTTGATAAACAACAATCACATTTTAACAGTTGGTCATTCATAAACCTTTTTGAGTTCCTCTTATCTCTAACTATTTGTATACACCTATCAACCAGATTATTATGTACTATAGTATTTACTTATAGCCGCACTACTAAATGTGTCTATATATAAGTGTTGGCTGTATTTTGGTGTTTTTAGTTTGAGGAAAAGGTTAGCGTTGCTGACGGGAAAAAATTTGGTACGCACCTACAGTGTATGTTTAATAAGATACATTTTAATTAAAATTTGGTATCGATTATGAGATGAAAGCGTGTGTCATAAGTATAGTCACCTTGTAATTTTTAATAGAGAACGATGTCTACAACGATAGTATAGATCCGTATCATACAGAAAAGAGGACAGAAACAGGCATATGTAAGCTTTATAATAGGATGCATCGTTATTATGAGGCTATCAATAAATGAAAGTCGTTTGAACTGGTTTGTAACAGGAGCATGAGTATAAGGAATAAAATTATGTATGGGTTTTAGGCTTACATGTATCTGCAGGCATCAGACATGCCATGAGTCACGCAGAAGTATTTGTTGCTAGAAGGGGAAACCTTTTCTGTGCAGGAGACTATGTTGCAATATCTTTTGAACCATGGAACACCAGGAATAAAATCGGATATTCTTGCCTCACACATGTAAATTTTACCCTGTCACAGATCCTGTAAAATTAATTTCTGAACCTATAAACTGTAGAAGGTGTAATGAAATAAGATCAGTAATAAAAGAACCGGTGATTGGAGATGGTCGATTTCTAGAAGAGATGATAGGCACTTCTTTTCAATTGAACTTGAGGAGGAAACATTATGACTGAGTACGGATCTTTGAGGGCTGAACCGATTTCTATCGAGATGAGAGGTAAACTATTAATTCTAAAATAAAGGTAAAAATTCGAAGGCAAAAAAAAATTGTTGTAAATGAGGCATGTACCTTTGTAAAAGCCTTGTTGATTGGTCACATGCAGGATTTATGTAAGTATATGTTGCAGGAGTTGATGTTAGTTGAAACCAACCTGTAGGTTTGTAAAGGTCAAAAATAAACGCGTGAGAGTAACAGTGTCAGAAGGAAAATATTGGAATTCAGAGCCTAACCTTTATGTTTTGAAACTTTAACAGATGTTATGGCAACTGTACATGGTCGTGGTGTGTTGTCAAGTGTTGTTCTGTTAAATCTTTCATCAGATACAATGATTTCTTTCCACAGAGTGGCTGTGATATTGTTTCTGTTATATACAATTTGTAAGCATCTTTAACATAAATTTTAAACATATATAGGCTGAGCCTATGTGTATGATGTAAGGATTAGTTTATTTTAAAAGTTTAGATAGACCTCCCATCTTTCAGATATAAACGGATATAGGGAGCGTTGTTTCTGTTATATACAATTTCTAAGCATCTTTAACACAAATTTTAAACATATACAGGCTGAGCCTATGTGTATGATGTAAGGATTAGTTTATTTTAAAAGTTTAGATAGACCTCCCATCTTTCAGATATATACGGATATAGGGAGCGTTATCCTGTGTTCTAGCATCCACAACATGATCTATTAGCCCGATGAAATCTGAAAAAGATTAAATTAATGTCAGTTAAATGAAAAATAAAATTTGTAATAAGAATGAACATACCCGTGAATACATCAACAGTAGGTGTAGATTCAATAAGGTTCTCATATTCTGTGAAATCAAAATAAAGTTTCGGATATATCACTGAATCTTCTAGGGGTGTTATAGTCACTGTTGAACCGAATCTTAAAGCGATAGGACGATCGATAGTTTTCAGATAGGTTGGAGGATCGTTGCAACTGAAACATGAAATTCTGTAACATCCTTGTAATGCTAGTGGGGTACTATAATTTAACTTATAAGATGATGCGGCCACAGCATGAATACCATCCGCCTATTAAATAATAAGGTTAGGAAATTATAATAAAAAATCAGGAGAAATATTCAAATTAAAGATTTAAAGTATACGTGTTTGTCTACGAAGATGTAGCAGGTTTCTTCCGGTACAAGGCGTGTAACCCAGCGTCTAATAACGCGAATTTCAATTGCAAGTTCGGGATTAGTTTCTTGAAGATCCTCAATGTTGACTGTTTCCATTGCCATCTACCTGTAAATAAATTTAGGTATAACACGTAAACGAATGAAAATTAAAAAAAGATTTGAGTAAGATAAAATTTTATCTTAAAGTGGTTTATAAAGAAAATATATCTATTAACAAAGTGTTAACAATACTGTATTGACGTGAATGTGTGGAGTGTTGACAGAATAGTATTAATAGAATATAATGAATGCGGGAATAAAAAAAAATTTAAGAGCATGGAAGGTGAGGATGCTAAGGGAGATACCTATCATGAGGAACTTTTTGTAAGATTTGTAAATCAAGATTGATAAGAATGCAAGTATAGATAGAGATAAAAATATTAGAATAATAACTGGCGCTAAAACGAATAATAGTAGGCATGATGTACATGTAATGTTACCAAATCGTGCACAGGCAGGAAAGTTAAGGCAGTTCTAAATAAAGCAGTGAAAACATGAATACAATCACCGGCAATTGTATCGTTAAAGAAACTACTAAGAGTAATAGATTCTATGTGAATAACCCTGCTAATAATAGATAGTTTTAGGAGACGGACAGTTTGAGATAGTGTAATATTTTTTGGGCAGAGCCAATTTTATAATGAGAAAAAATTATCCGCAACAGACTTTTGTAAGGTACTATTGAGATCTGCGACACTCCTGAATAAACCACCTAACATTACTATGAAACAAATGTCCTTTAAAGTATTTAAATATGGAGCATGTCTTTGAACATCAGCTTAAACATATAGTCAGAAAGGAATTAGAAGCCTCAATCCCATGCTAGCTGTGAAAGTTGTAAAGTTCAATGATTTTTTATCACGGTGTCCTCTTAAATCTATACGCCCACAGTTACAGTTGCTAGGTTGTAACTTGTTGCACACATCATTACTGATAAAACCTAGTGGAACATAGGGACAGATTAACACTATTGCCTAATAACAAACACATATATAAAAAAAAATTATTACCCTTTTCTATAGACATGGTACAAACATTCTATGAACATGTAGAAAAATAAAGGGAAAGACAGTATAAAGATGTGTAAATGATATAAGAAAACAGCAGCAGGTTGCCTGTAAACATATGTAAAGAAAAGAAACGAAGAAAAAATTTGCAGGATACGGATCTGAGTGAGTAGTCTAATAAACTAATTACAACCTCAGTGTCCTGAAGCGCTGCCAGAAATTCAGAGTAAACGATGTTAGTTGTTGTATGTGGGGCAGATAGTTCATCGGGCACAATAAGCATTTTCAGAGCATCAGGAGAGGTTGCTCTTGACAGTGCAACATACAACTGTCCGTGTCCGAAAACAGGTTCAGGCAGGTAGACACCTATCTTGTTAAGTGACTGTCCCTGACTTTTATTAATAGTCATAGCATAACAGGTACGAACAGGAAACTGCCGGCGTTTGAAAACAAATGGTAATTCTTTACTGTTATGAACAAAATCAATTCGTGGTATATAAACTCTACTCCCAATTGAGGTGCCTGTTAAGACATGTGCTTCAATAAGCTTTGGCATTAATCTTGAAATGATCAGTCTAGTACCATTGCATAGACCAGATGATTGATTTATATTACGAAGTAGCATGATGGGAGATTTCTCTTTCAAGCAGAGTGAATGAGGAGGTATGCCAGGAAAGTTCAAAAGATGAAGGTATTCAGAGGGATACATTATATCTGAGTCAGTTTGGTTTTGTGAATGAGGGACCATCGAGTCATCACTTAAATAGGCATGGGTTTCACCAGGGTACATATCAAGAATCATATTATTAAGCATATCAGCAGTATGATTTTTGGGACAAACAATAGCCCTATCTGATAGAGAGGTAATCAGAGGATTCCGAAAAAATTCGTCATCATATATATATTTAATCAGATCATGCAACGCAGTTTTAGAATATGGAATCAAATATGTGGATGGAATGAGTATCGATTTTGATTCTGATCTTGATGAATTATCATGTTCACCTGTGATACCATCACCGACGGCTAAAAGCCAGTTAGAAAAATTTATACAGTTCAATTTGTTTGTTGCATTCATCGATGATCGAGAAACACGAAGATTTTCATGCAATCGCATCAGCCTAAAAAATTTCCAAAGTTTTGAATTTGGAAGTGATAATGAAATGATCTCATGTTTACTTGCCTTTGACTTAATGGGTAAAGTTTGTCTGAAATCACCACCCAGTACAACAGAAAGCCCACCAAAAAGTTGTGACGAATTTTCAAGAATATCTCTAAGAGTTCGATCCAAACTTTCAAAACATCTTCTGTCCATCATTGGTGCCTCGTCCCAAACAATAAGGCTCGTTTCCTTTAATAATTGTGATAGCTGAGTATTTTTTGTTATATTACACAGAGACTCACCCTTGATATCTATCGGAATACGAAAACGTGAATGAGCGGTTCTTCCTGAGGGTAGGAGTAAAGATGCGATGCCTGAAGATGCAACAGCAAGAACAATTAACTTTGATGCACGAAGTGCTGAGATAATAGCAGTCCACAGATAAGTTTTACCAGTACCACCGTGACCATATATAAACAGAAGGACCTGTTTTTTGCCTAATACAGAGGTGGTCACAAGATCAAATATTTCGTGCTGTTCATCGTTCATATCCGCGCACATTTTGGTAAACAAAGATGTGAGGACAACAGAATCATAATTTCTTTCCTCGTTTATTAGTCGGTTACTAAAATTAGAAATCAGATTCTCAGAGGGCATTGGAAGACCGAACTCGTGTAATGAATGATCACCGGAACTGGATTTCAGTAAAAGCTCTAATTCATAAAGAACATGATCTTCAATAGTTGAGACATCAGCATCACACCTATGAGAAATAGACGACTGCTTAAACCTATATATAACGTCTTCACTCATTGACGATGAAAATTTCTTCCATAATGATAAGGGATTAGTGACATCACAGTATAGAAGAAGCTGTATAAAGAGTGATCGGAACTCAGGTGCTGTTGCAGAATGGGTTGCCTCAGAGAGTGCAGAATCCCACTCAAGATCATTACCTAGTAGACCTAACGCATCGCATGCAGCACGATATGTTGGCATGACTGTTCCAGAAACGGTTCTAATAGACTCGAATGATGTACATCCTCGCTGATGACCCAGAAGCATCCGCATATAAAAGGGTTCCCCACACGTTGGATGTATATATATAAGTCTTCCTATAGACGGAGTCCTTCTCGTGCTTCTACGAAGCCACGCATGTCCTGTTTGTTCCCACCGATATTCAGACAAATAATCAACATACCGAAGATGTCTTCCAGAAGCGTCATGCTGATTGTTGGCAAACCATTCGGTTAAGGTGGTCTTTTTGGCAACTGGATTACTAACCACTCCTTGCAAATGATCAGAGTCTTTGAACGATAAGTACTGCATTCCCTCAAGATGTACAGATAACACCTGAACCGATGGGCTTCTATGATGAATTGGGAAGTTTAGAATACGCCACGCAGCCTCATGTGGACAAATGAATCGGCCATCAACAAAATTTTGGATTTCATCAATTAATGCTGATGACTTTGATTGTGAGACACAAGTTTCAGAATGATTCTTACTTATAAGAAACTTAACACGATCTGTACCCTTTGAAATGTACTTAAAAAGATATTTTATCAACATGTTCCAGCCGCAATACTCCACGTTGATATGAGCATTGAATCTAAGACAGAGTGATCGATTATAGGGAACGACAAAACGGTTATCCAATGGTATATTAGGCCTGAGATCAGGAAAGGTTTTGCGGGATCTTTTATAGTACACATAACCGTTATCGTCGAATCTTGTAACGTTCTCAAAAGTTTTAGGAAAGTGTTTTGAGCAACGACCGTCTTTCATACAAACAGCATTAGGCCAAAGATGACCACAGGGGCCATGCATCATAGATTCCGTAATAAGGGTATATAAAAGCGGATCAGAGTCAGGGTCAGGAATTTCAGCTGAAATGAATTTATCTATATCTCTCGGATCAACAATATGATCTTTTTTAGAAACCCATATAAGAATATGACAATGAGGAAGACCCCGTTTCTGAAACTCGATGGTGTATAAATCTGTATTAACAGAATAAGGAGTAAAAAGAAGGACATAAGAATAGGTAAGAAAAGTATAAAAGAGAACAACTGATAACAAAGACAATTACCTGCCGTGACCACACCAAAAGGGCGACTATCTCGTATGTAGGTCAACATACGACCAACTTTAAGCTGAAAGACGCGAGCAATCGTATCAGGACGCTTTCTACTAACAGAACGGGCACCCGACGGAGATGTAAGATAATTAGAAATCTCGGGCCAGTTAACGTTGCATGTGAAGGTAATGAAATATTGTGGATTACCATGAACGCGACATATTGCTAAAGCATCCTGATAGTGTTTATACATATAGCGTGGACCGCCAGTAAACGAAGATGGTAACAAAATCCTTTTACCAACAGACTTACCAGAAGTATCACCACGAGAAATCGCATCATACATACCATGTAAAAACTCTGTACGCAGATCTGACTGGTTAACACGTATATACTGTAGTCTATTATGTTCAATAGAAACATACGCATCAACCAGATATTGCTGAAACAAACGATCTCCTCGTAACGGTAAACTGTACACGTTTTGCCTATCATGAATATGGAAGCTATAGAACATATTGAGTGTCAGTTGGGTATTACGATTAGAAGGAGGCTTGGAAGCAGTCCTATCTAGATTAAGAGATGGTATGGTAACAGGTCGACCACGTGTAGGAGAGGGAAGCGTCAAACGCATATCTGGTGACCACCCTTGTTCAGCAAAAGGAAATAAAAGTGGATACTGTAACGCCATATACGAAGGATGAAGAATACTAATTCTCTGAGGATTACCAGATTTATTATGGACAATGATATCAAAATCGGCTGAGACATTATCATCCCCACAGATTATGGCACCTAAAGTTCCGACCGATGGAGCATTGTAAGAACGTTGTTTTTTCCCATCATATATATGAATAGCAAAATCTGGAACAAAAGATGTCAAACATATATCCCTTGCAGTTCTAAGTAGTTTTATCAAAGGATTAATATCATCAAGTATAGAAATGATGAACCTGACAACCTTTGAAAACATACCACCATCATCATCCATGTCAAAAATGTTTAATCTATTACGAACCTCATGTTCAGTATCATAGACGTACATTTGCATGAATCTAGGGCCTTTCTTAGCATCAGGCCATAAGGGACCCGTCCAGTGCAGAATTTGCCCTTGAATCTTGAAAACATAGGGACCTCTACCATCGTTAATCTCCTCATCTATGACTGCACCAAAGGATGTCATTGAGAACATTGAGTTATATTTACGTATATTTTCAAGGAAGTGAGAATTTCCATAAAGCGCCTTAATACGTTCAGGAGGATCAGCAGAGATCGGAAGACGAACTTTGCCACCACGACAACAAATGCTATATCTGGGTGATTCACCAATGGGCCTCGACTTGACACGTTCAGCATACCAAAAAAGGGCTCCACAGTGCTCACAAAGTTGATCACATAATCCAAGATACTTATACTCAATGACGTGGTTATCCAAAAAACTCGAAGACGACCGAGACGTTGACGCATCACGGCGTGTGACTCTTCGCCTACGTGGAGCGGGTGGCTGTTCTACTGTAGAGGTTGATGCAACATCTGAACTTAAAGAGGTTAACAAAACAGGTTTAGCACTCTGTTCAGGATGCGTTGAGGGGGTTTGATTAACCTCCAAAGCATTTGTATGTTGTACGTATCTACGTGTAGGTTGAATTTTTCGTATATTTTTTTGGGACTTTACAGGAATGCGTTGAGAAACCATTGATACAAAAAAAGAGTCCTACAAAGTAATAAAGCAGAAACAGGAATACATGTTTGTGTAATAATGCATACAATACAGCGAATTCCAGACTGCGATAGATAAAAATACAGGAACTAACATGTAGCAAGATATAGTAAATGAGTATAGTTAAAAATGAAACTCAGGAACATCATATATACTGAAAACCGGCTATATTAAGGAAATACGTATCTTCTTCTACTACAACTATATATGATATCAAGTATACCTAAGGTACATGTTACTACAAAGAGAGAAAAAAAAATAATACTGAGTAAAATCAACCTGTGATTAACTCTGGCTACTGGTGTTACACATGTGGGTCTAAAGAAATATTATTGGCATAAAAACAGGTATAGTTTAGATATCATATATCAAAAGGAAGCATACACATAGACAGGCGTAGATGTAAAATAACAATACACACTCACATATATATTGAATAATACCTGTACTGAAGAAAACAGTGATATTCAGCTGCAAAAGGGAAAAAATGTATTATTTTTAATAAAACCAAGAATAAGAGACCAAAAATAGATAATAAACATGAATCTGACACAATATAGGTATAAATAGATACTGAAAAATTTGGTGATTCTTATAAACAGAAAGCAAACGTCACAATATGTAATGAGTTTATTAACGAATGAAGCAAGATGAAAAATTAAAGTGTACACATATGACCAAAGGAACATAGGCACAGGACACCTTTTTTTTGGCAAAAAACCTCGATCAGATCAGGTTAGCCAACAATAAATTTATAAGCTCATGCTGAACCAATAATAAGGGTAAACAACCAGTCTATCAATCTACCCCTCTGGTTTTAGGTTTCCACCAGCCTTTCTGTTAGGTACCTCATAATAACTAATCTGGGAATAAAAAGAAATATGTTACTCATAACCACCTAAATCCAAAAGAGTAACAAAAAGCTGTACATACAGCAGTTATCAGGAAAAAAAAACCTTACATATTAAATCATGAGATCATATATCAGGTAACAAAAACCTTTACACACACTGATCAGCAGGAAAAAAAAAATTCCTATGTATCAAACCGCACATATATGTTAACTCGTGAGGTCTAGATTAGAAAGAAGTAAATTTAACCTCTTAAATAGATACAACCTATTCATCAACATGTCTATATCTACGCAGTTCTGAACCAACAAATTTGTGAAGAAACAAAAACAAAGGAAACCCATGAAATGTAAAATATTATGGCTACAACCAAGCCAATATTAGCAGGCACACCCATCAATATAGACCATAAAAAGCGAAAAAAACCTATTTGTATTAAGTAAGTATTTTTACTGCCACACTTATTATTGAGAGCCTAATCTAGGTATTTGTTGTTGTACCTAATAGAAATTTTTCGGAAGACCTAGACCGATTCACCGATGATTAACCAAATATCGCGAATTTTTAATATGAGCCAAAAAGGGCAGCGGGGTTTAATAAAAAAAAATACACATAATTACTAATTCAAAGTGACACATGTTAGACTCGTTTTCCCATATACATCTCTAGACTGATATTTCGATTTCAACGCGACATTAGCCTCACGAGTTAGCCGCTGTTCAGTGATATAGTTTCTTTGAAATGATCTTGAATTCTACATAAGCTATAACATTAGGGCGAGGCCTGTAAGAGTTTTTTTTGGTCTTAGTAAAGTATAAATACCAATATACCTTTTGTTGTATATGTGGTTAATTTTTATAGAAGCATGGTATCATGTTACACTTTACATCTATAAAGTCGTTGTCTGGGTTTGAGGGTAAGTTAGCATTTTATTAGATACTTTCTGTTGATCTGTTCAAACATGATACCTCATTGATATCAGACACCTGCAGATGGTATAGAAAATATTATTTTTAGTAAGTCTAAAAGCCATTCTTAACCTTTGGCAAAATCTGATGCTAGGCTCTCCTCCAGTATTTAAAATAATCATCTATTTTATGTTGTTTCCTGTTGTTATAAAATGGTTGGGAGAAGTCATTTGCTACCTTACATTGGCCGCTATAGTGATTGATGCTCACATCCTAACAATTAGATCATTACAGCCTGTGAACTTTTGTTTTCCTTTCTTATAGTAGTGGTATTTCTTATCTCGTTATTTTAAGATTTTGTTTACAGGTATTTGGTGCTGCCTCAACAACATCATCATATTAAAAGATTTAAGTATTTTGCTAGATGGTTGATGCTGAAGGCTTAAATACAAGTTCAGAAAATCAGTTGCATGACACTGCGGATGAGACTGATGTGCCAGATAAGGAAAAAAGGAATACTCAAATAGTGGTTCAACATAGGTAAACTCTATCTTTCTATGTACAATGGTTCAGCCTACACCTCTATCTCGACATTCTGAATATTATGTTGAAAGTAAGCAAAAAATTAATATTTTTTGGTCAATTTCTTTTAGGTTTTTTGATGGATAGGATGTCATCACTGCAATATTTTGGTAGTGGTATGGTGGCTTTAAGGTATTCAGATATCTTAGGTACATCACATAATACGTTTATGTTAATAATTAGTAGCATGTTAATAGCAATATATGTCTGCACATGAAACCCTTTTTTCCCAAAATAAAGTATCCATATATCCAACCTAAGTCTTAGCTAATTTAGAGTTAACTTATGTGGTGGTTATTAATTGAGTTAACCAAAAACTCAAGCAGGCAGCCAAGATATAAACCAGAGTGTCGGATACAATTAAAGAGTCCACTACTGTCCCAAATAAATAAAATTCGAAATAAGTACTATGGATTCGATGCAAGTGTAGATGTCAGCATAATAAAAACTGTGTATATTCACCATTTATATAACAGACAGCACTTTCTGGGATGAAATGTATATACAATAGGCAGAGTAAATTATACACTGGAAAGACATCATTTGGTTTAGTTTATCTCGTTAATTTATCAATTACTTTTGTAAAGAAATTTGGCTGCAAATGTTTAAACGGTTGATTACACCTATTTCTCCGCTTACTTCTAGTATCTTTACAGATAGACAGCATGATTAAAGAGCATATGTAGGTTTGATTATTATTCTTTCAGCAACTTGCATATAATTAAAGTTAATGCTATCTACCTCAGGTTATAAGGTATGCTTCTTTTTATAGCCTAACCTATGTTACAGGTTCCTAACCTCATCAGCTACTACTCTTATGTTACTATATTTCTGTACTCTGCCTCAAGAGGCTAGCGAGAAGCTCCGATTAAGGCTAAACCTACGCCAATGTAGTAATCGGAAAGAGACGTAAACACCGTAAATCCAGATGATTAGAAAACACATCAGAAAGCTAGGTTCCAATTAAGCCCAATTCCACGGCAAACTTATAAACAACAACAGTTTCACATCAAATAAAACCAAAAAACCCTAAATCTAGTACAACATTTAAGTAAGAAAGAAGAAAAAGAAGGGAGAATTAAACAATTAACAGAGAAATGGCTGTAGCGATAAAAGAAATCTATAGCAAAGAAAATAAAACCCTAACCTTGAAAAGAAGATCGTGATGTGTATGATGGCTGAATCCAGATCGAAGATAGAGCAAGGATAAGAAAGAGGTAAAAAAGCTGATGAAGAAGCATACCTATAGAAGCTAGGATAAAAGAGTGAAGACACGTTGCAGAAAAAGAGGCACGTGTAAAGGGAGTAAAAACCTGAGAGTTTCTCCCTAATAGCTGAGCAAACCGGGTCTCGATCCCACGCCTGTAAAAAAGTTGGACAGAGGCCCGAACCAGCTGAGATAAATGTCTTAAATGAAAATATTCAGAAAATAATATATATAAACTAAAGAGATAAAACAGGTTGTACAATTCCATAGGTAAAGTTTCACATTGTATATATATATAATTCTAAAATGCAACCGGACACGTACAAATATTGCTGGCCTTTTCTATGAATTTGTTTGGGCAGCGAATGGAGTAGGATTCCGCAGAGCCAAAAAAAAAAAAAAAACGAACCGAGGTCGTCTAGAAGGAGCTTCTTCCCCTCGTTCTTCGTCTTTGGACTCTGCTAATCAAGATGATGAACCCTAAATTGGTTCGTAGTTTACGCAACCTATTACCTTTCACAAACCAACGTCTCAGCTCCCGTTTCTCTTCTCCACCCTTCACCATTCACCGATTCCACCATTTTCAATCACATTCAGTTACTCCACACAACCCTAGTTCATCTTTATCTTCTTCTACATCTGGGCATCACTCTGTTAATCTTCCTCTTAAACTGTCCCCAAGTTTTGATTTCTCTTTTGCAAGTCGTTCACACTACTCCACCGCCATCAACGCCGCATCAGAAGATGTTCGCCGTGAAAACCCTAACAAATTAGCTCAGTGTAATGCTCTATACTTGCGACATCTCTAACTTTTTCATTCATATTTCTTGTTTTGGTTTTTTTTATATATGTTTACATGCCTGCCAAGTGTTCGACGAAAGTTCCTTTCGAAATTGTAGCTTATTCTGTTTGTTATTTCACCATCTGAAGTTGGTTTTACATGCCT
>JBCNJP010000852.1:0-14231 GCA_039602395.1 Deinandra increscens subsp. villosa | reverse complement strand
GAACCGTTAAAATTGTAAAATCGTCTTTAACTGGAACATTAGGGGGGAGAAAGTGGTAGGATTTTGAAGTAGATGAAGTGGAGGAGAACTAATAGGAGTGTGCCATGCAGGAGAGAGAAAAAGAAAGGATTTTGAAAGATTTTGAAGGATTTTGAAGGATTTTGAGTGATGGTGGTGAGGATTGTGAAGAATTCTTGGTGGATATATTTTAATGTTTTTATTTATTTGTTTTGTAAATTATATATTAAAACTTGAATTTTTTGTATAAAACACTAGATTTATTTAAAACACTACATTAATTAAAAAATATTACATTAATTAAAAAACAACACACTACATAATAAAAATACATTTATTTAAAACTTAAACATCGGTTTGAATTTGGGTTAGCTCGATCCATCGGTTTGAATAAGTTGTGTTTGAAGAAGTTGGAGGTGTTTGAAGAAGTTGGATGAGGAGAAGGTGGTAGTATATAGGTATATATAGTGTTTAAATAATTAATAAAAAATTTTTTTTTTACTTGAAATAAAGTCGTTCAACGGCTCAAATTGCTGGCCCCACATCCACAAACCACCGGCGAAAAGTAGAAGGAAAACCATGGATTACAGCGGCGCCGCAGGCCTGGCGGCAGTGTTTGCCGGCGACGCCACCGGCGCCGCGGCGTCTTTTACACCACTCCCTCCCCCCTTAGGGTTTAAGTAATTGGGATTAACGCTTCGTTTGAAACTTGAAACTCATCATATAAATCGAACTTCTACCTGCATTCACTTGTGAAATATGCATATCATCTTGTTATTAGATACAATTACCGATTTTGGTAAGTTTATATGTAAATTGTAATTACCGATTTTGGTAAGTTTAATTATTATTTTGCCCTCCACTTTGTCATATTTATCATTATGTCATTTATTTATGAGTTAACTTCACTTTTGGTCCTCAAGGTTTGCTGATTTTAACACTTTTAGTCCATTTTCAGAAATTATAACATTTTAGGGCCTGAACTTTGTAATTTTTAACAGTTTTGGTCACTTTTTTAAATTTCATCCAAATTAACGGTTATAATCCGTCAAGTGGGGTTTAATAAGGGTTATTTTCGTAATTCAACCCTTCTCCCTTTTTTTTTAATTGATCAAACATCTCTCTTGTTTTTTAAACAACCCACATCGTCAGTACCATGGTGCGTTATGGTTTGAGGGAGCAGCGTACGTGAGCGAAACAATTGTAGATGGTTGAAGCTTGCGTGGAAACGAGCAGCTTGAATGTTAATCATCCATGAGCAGCGTGCGTTAGGTTTTTTTTTTGGGGGGTGGGGACGATCGAACATTCTTTTATTTTGGATGGGAAGGGGGGAGTCGATGACTGATATATCAAATTAAAAAAGGAAGAAGAGTTAAATTACGAAAATTGCCCTTATTAAACCCCACTTGACGAATTATAACCGTTAATTTGGATGGAATTTTAAACAGTGGCCAAAATTGTTAAAAATTAAAATGTTCAGGCCCTAAAATGTTATAATTTCTGAAAATGGACTAAAAGTGTTAAAATCATCAAACTTTAGGGACCAAAAGTGAAGTTAACTCTGTATTTATATTAGTCATTATGCCATTTGTTATAGTGGTGAGGTTATTGTAAGAAGTTTAGTTTGGATAAGAAGGATAAGAAGGAATCATAGCCATTAGATCTTCAATTAAATGAAGATCTATGGCTTAAAATTTTCCTGAGTAAATTAGAGAGAAAAACTAAAGAAAAAAAAAGATGAAAGGGTATTTTTGACTTTTTATCAAATTCCCCCATTTTTTAAACCTTCATAACTTTTAGATACAACATTATTATTTTTAAAATTACACCATAAAAACGAGTGTTTTTTTTATCTTTAAAACGCGTATAGTGTTGCTATATAAAAAATTATTTTTTTACTCTTTCGATTGTATCAAAATGTTCAGATCATTGTGTCATTGTGTCAAAATGTTCATATCATTGTGTCATATAGTGTCAAAATGTTCAGATCATTGTGTCATATAGCAACACAATATATATACTTTTGACACGACGACACAATGACACAATGATCTGAACATTTTGACACAATGACACAATGATGTGTCAAAATGTTCAGATCATTGTTTCATATTGTGCCAAAAACCGAAATAGTATTTAATTTTATATATAGCAACACTATATATACTTTGACACGACGACACAATGACACAATGATCTGAACATTTTGACACAATGACACAATGACCCGTGTCAAAAATCGAAAGGGTGGTTTTTTTTTCATTTTTTATATAGCAACACTATATGCGTTTTAAAGATAAAAAAAATGCTCGTTTTTATGGTGTATTTTTTTAAAAAAAAATATTGTCGTATGTGAAAGTTATGAATGTTTAAAGAAAATGGGGGAAGTAGATAAAAAGTCAACAAAAGTGGCTAAGACTAAAATACCCCTCCTTCCTTTTTTATTAGATCAAGATCGAATGGCTGAAATTTCTTCTTATCCTCTTTACCCAAAACAAACTTCTCATTTGAACCTCTCCCTTGTTATAGTTACCATTATGCCAGAGCATTCACGGCAGGTTCTCTAAAAAATATGAGTGTAACTCTGTGAAATTTAAGGTTTGGTTGTGAGTAGAGTAAAGATAAAAAGTTTAGCAAAATCTGCATATTTGACAAAAAATTGATAATTTGCTAAAATTAGGGGAGTGAAAGAGATAGAAAATGTAATAATAAATGTGTAAAATTATTATTTAATTATGGTTGTGAGTGAAAAAAAAAGAAAAAGTAATAATAAAAGTATAAATTATAGGGATGAGGATGGAAAGTCCGTTGTGAATGCTCTCATTTCTTAACTTTGCCATTTTGTCATTTGTTATTTTTTTAATATCTATACAAGACGAGTTTAGCACATAAGTTTTTTGTGTAATAGGTACAGTTGTGTAACATAACTTTTAGGTCATATATTCAACATTTTGAGGGTCAGGTTTCTAATTTTTAACGTTGTAACGTAGTTTTTTTTATTTGCGATTGAGTCATTTGAGTTAACAGAATTAGTGTTTTGTGTTGTAATAGGTACACATAGATTTCCTTATCTACAATCGTGTAACATAGTTTTTTGTTTAAACGTTTTGATCATTACACTTTTTTTATTTCCATTTTTTTACGTAACGTACATAATAAAACGGTTTTATGTGTCAACATTATTTCTATGGCAACGCACGAGTAAAAACTTGCATACATACATATTTATATATATATACAATGGAAATTAGGATGAATAGTAACATTACATTTTTCATATTGACCCTAAAAGTTTTTGTGTTTGACATTTTTTTACTCTAAGTATTAACACTTTTACACTTTGTTTTTTTTCTTTAATGAAGTTTGACATATTGACATTTTCTACCCTAAACATTAACACTTTGTTTTTTTTTTCTTTAACGAAATAGTAAACTTTAGGTTTTCATAGTTTAGCCACATATGTTTTCATACTTTTAAAGTTTTTTTTTTGTTTTAAGTTTTGTGGTCTTCTACTTTAGCCGCTAAACTTTTAATTTTTCTACTTTCGTTTTTTAGTATACTTTTATAGTTATATACTTTCACCACGAGACTATTAGACTTTTACGTTTTATACCCACTTAACTTTTTAACTTTTATTTTTTAAACGTTTTTTACTTGAACTTCTGTTGTCTTCTACTTTGGTTACGAAACTTTTAACTTTTCTACTTTCGTTTTCAATATACTTTTATAATTTTATACTTTCACCACGAGACTTTTAGACTTTTACGTTTCATACCCCTTAACTTTTAACTTTCGTTCAGCATACAAATTCAACCCCGCAGCAACGCGCGGGGTGGTAAACATCTCGTTATATAAATATACAATTGAAATTGAAGGTGAATAGTGTTGATTTTGTTTCTTATAGATTGACCACAGCTTTCTTTGTAAATGACAGTTTTAGTCCCTTAGCGTGTCGCTTCCTCCTTGCGTGTTGTTTGTTTTAGGCAGCCACGTCATAGAGAGAGACGCAGGTACTCGCGCCCTTAAATACCCAGCGTTCACTCTTTCTCCTTCCTTTCTCCGTTCAATCAACTTCTCGCCTGTTCAGTGGAGTGTCGCCGGTTGAGGTATTTCACCTTTTAGTTTATCATCTGTTCTACTGATGTTTTCAGTCATCGATTTCTATTCTCTCTACGTTCTATTTTTTGCAGATCTGGAAGTCTCAGATCTGTAGATCAAAGTGGTGGTTACTGTTTTGGCTATTTATTTTTGTGTCAATTTAGGTTTCTGGGTTCTTTTTCGTTTTAACCTATTGCATGTCGCAATCGACTCTGATGAACGACTTTTCTTCCTAAGTGCTACTAGATGATATCAATTTTGGTTTATTTTGGTTTTTTGTTATTCTTCAAATGTAAATCGACTAAAACGGAAGAGAGAAATTGAGAATTTTCTGTGTTGATTCTACTGATTCGAAGAAGTACAATTTATACTCTCAAACTAACTAACTAACTAATACCTAACCGGAAGCATAAATAACAGCTATTAACAAACTAATACATATTTACAAAACTAGTCCCTGAACTAAAGAAATAGAACCCGATAGTCCCTGTACTAATAAAACCAACACCCCCCCTCAAGTTGGAGGCTGTGAAAGCCCCAACTTGGAAAGCAGGTAATTATGAACTGAAGGAGGAAGACTTTTGGTAAGTAAATCAGCAAGCTGTTGATTAGAAGGAACATGATGAAGAGAAATAAGCCCAGCCTCTAATTTTTCTCGAACAAAATGACAATCCAGCTCTATATGTTTTGTTCGTTCATGATAAACGGGATTCTTGGCAATGTGAATGGCAGCCTGGCTATCACAATGTAAAGGAATTGGCTCGAGGTTAGGAATACCAAACTCATGAAGTAACCTGGTTAGCCAAGCCAATTCTGCAGTTACCCTCCTCATGGACCTGTATTCTGCTTCTGCAGAACTAAGTGAGACAGTGGCTTGCTTCTTTGATTTCCAAGAAATCAAGCTGCCTCCAAACAAAACAAAATAACCACTGACAGATCTCCTTGTATTTGGACATGAAGCCCAGTCAGAATCACAGAAAGCTTCCAGTTTAAAATCAGAAGAATTGTTAAAAAAACAATCCATGTGAAGAAGTATCACGGATATATCTAAGAGTATATAATGCAGCATTCCAATGAGGCAGTCTTGGATCTTGCATGAATTGACTCAGAAATTGCACAGCAAAAGAGAGGTCAGGCCGTGTATGAGTGAGATAGTTGAGTTTACCAACAAGTCTCCTATATTGTAATGGGTCAGAAAGGAGTTCACCCTCATGAATTGGAAGCTGCAAATGCAATGGTAAAGGGGAAGAAACTGATGGAAGAGCAGAATCATCAAACTCCTTAAGAAGGTCAAGAGCAAACTTCTTTTGAGTCATAGAAAAACCATTAGGAAAAGAAAGTACTTCCAGGCCTAGAAAATAATGCAAAGAACCAAGATCCTTGATTTTGAAAGTGGAATGCAGAAAAGATTTAAGAGAATCCATTTCTGCAGTATTGTTTCCTGTAAGTAATATATCATCAACATATATGGCCAAATGCACAACAGAGCTACCCATTGTCTTAGTGAATAAAGAATAATCATTTGGAGATCTCACATAGCCTTTGCTTTTTAAAGCATCAGACAATCTGCTATACCATTGTCTTGAGGCTTGTTTAAGCCCATAAAGGGACTTTTGAAGTTTAAGAACATGGGAAGGAGAATCAAGAGTCATACCAGGAGGAGGACTCATATAAATGTCCTCATCTAAATTCCCATGGAGAAATGCATTGTTAACATCCAATTGATACAAATCCCATTTCAATTTGGCAGCAGCAGCAATAAGAGCCCTTATGGTGGTCATTTTCACCACTGGAGAGAAAGTCTCAGTGTAATCAATACCTTCTAACTGTGTATCACCTCTAACAACCAACCTGGCCTTATATCTCTCTAGAGTCCCATCAGAATGATACTTAAGTTTATAGACCCATTTACACTTAATAGGCTTCTTGCCAGGAGGAAGTTCAACAACAGTCCAGGTATTAGTAGACTGTAAGGCAGCATACTCAAGTTCCATTGCCTTTTGCCAATTAGGATCCTTTGCAGCCTCTTTATAAGAAGTAGGCTCATGAAGAGTTTCAAGTGACTGGAATAATGAAACAGAAGAAGAAGGAATCTCAACAGCATTAGCTGCAAAAGAAGTCATAGCAGAGTGCATACAAGACACAGAATTACAAACATAATCCTTCAGATAAGAAGGAGGATTATGTTGTCTAGTAGAAGGTGCTCTTGTAGGAATAGGAATATCAGAAGAAGATTGAGAAGAAGAACCAGAGGGAGGATGAACAGGTGAAGAAGAACCAGAGGGAGGATGAACAGGTGAAGAAGAAACAGGTGAAACAGGAGGAATTGGATGATCTGAAGAATGAGATGGAAAATGAGAAGTTTCAGAAGGAATGGAGGATGAAGGTGGAGGAAAATTAAAAGAAGGAATATCAGAATCAAGAGTAGACAAGAAAGCATCAAAATCTTTGAGAGGAGGAAATATAGAAGATGAAGATGATTGAGGAACAGAAGGAAACAAATTTTCAAAAAAAATGACATCTCTGGAAATGAAGATTAAATGTGTGTGAAGATTGTACAATCTGTAAGCTTTCTTGCCCATGGGATATCCTAAAAAAATGCAAGGATAAGCCCTGGGTTGAAACTTGTTTCTGCCACTTTTAGGTGTAGCAGCATAACATAGGCACCCAAAGCTTTTAAGATGTGTGTATGATGGTGGTTTAGAAAATAGGATTTCAAAAGGTGTTTTTCCATGTAAAACTTTTGAAGGAAATAGATTGATCAAATGAGTAGCAGTAAGAATGCACTCTCCCCAAAATTTAAGAGGCAATTTTGATTGAAATAGCAAGGCTCTGGCAGTTTCTAAGAGATGCTTGTGTTTTCTCTCAACTACTCCATTTTGCTGTGGAGTAGCTACACAAGAAGTCTGATGTAAGATACCTTTTGCAAGAAAATAAGCAGATTGAGAAGTGCCTGAACCTAGCTCAAAAGCATTATCTGATCTCACAATTTTTACAGGCAAAGAAAATTGTGTTTGAATCATAGAAATGAAATTTTTAAGTATGTCAAAGGCATTACTTTTAGTACTCAACAAGTAGGTCCAGGTGACTCTACTGAAATCATCTACAATGGTAAGGAAATACCTGTAACCATTGTAAGTCTGAGTGTTATAGGGACCCCAAACATCAACATGAATTAACTCAAAAAGATGAGAACTATGAGTACTACTTTTAGGAAATGGAAGCCTGTGTTGTCTAGCCTGTGGGCATATACAACAGTTTTCAATTTCAATGCATTTATTTGATTGACAAACATTCAGAGTTTTGAGTTTGTACAAAGGTAAATGACCAAGTCTGTCATGCCATGTTTTAGCAGAAACAACACTATTACAAGATTGATCAGAAACAAAAGAACTGTGAGAAATAGAAATTGCATTTTGTCTTAGTAGATACAATCCTCCAGTGAGTCTACCAAGATCCAGTGGCCTCTTCAGTGAAGGGGCCTGTAAAATGCAAGATGAATCAGTGAACAGAAGATTACCACCTGTTTCTAAACATAACCTTGGAACAGATAAAAGGTTATGCTTAAACTCAGGAACCAGAAGAACATTTGAAATTGACAAAGAAGGAGTAATTTGAACACTACCAGATTTCTTTGCATACATGACAAAACCATTTGGTAAACCTATAGGAATTGGTTTATCCAACAAATGAATTTTAGCAAACAGTTTTTCATCACAGCACATATGACTGCTTGCCCCAGTATCAATGATCCACTTAGTGGATTTATGAACTTGTGATGATAATAAAGAGTTGGAAGCTAATATACCTGCAAAATTTGCAGAATCAATGGTTGGACCTGCAACTTGAGTCCTTTGAATTAACTGCATGAGTTGATTATACTCATCTTGAGACAATGTAGTTGAGTTCTGAGATTGACTATTGTTTGTTGAGTCTTCTATATCAGTTTCAGCATTATTCACAGCAACTTTCTTGGTGAATTTGAAATCCTTGGGGAAACCTATGAGTCGATAACACTTTGCAGCCACATGCCCAACCTTTTTACAATGATTGCATACAATATTCTTCCTATTTTCAGTTTTGTTATAAGATTTGTTACCAGCATAAGCATTCAAAGCTGTTGCATCAGAATTAAAATGTGCACTAGCATGAACTTCTTTCTGCCTCTCATCTTGAGTTAAAATAGAGTATGCTTTGTCAATAGATGGCAATGGATCCATCATCAAAATGTTAGCACGAACATTATCATATGAGGAATTGAGTCCCATAAGAAATTGAAATAGTTTCTGAGTATTTTCTCTTTTGACTAATGCATCAGAAGAAGCACAAGTACACGTAGGAATGAGACTCAAAGCAATCAATTCATCCCATATAGACTTCATTTTCGTAAAATAGGAAGTAATACTGTCATTACCTTGAGTAAGATCACATAATGCCTTCTGTAATTCATAGATCTTCACTCCATTAGGTTGACCAAACCGATCTTCAAGTTCTTTCCACAGAAGTGCCGAAGTAGTGGTGTACAAAACACTCTCACTAATCTCTTTGGACAGAAGATTGAGAATCCATGAAATTACCATATTATCACATCGCTTCCATGCTGCTTCAGTTTCAGTGGTGCTTTTGACATCTCCATTGACGAAGCCGATTTTGTTTTTCGCGGATAACGCTATAGTCAACGAGCGTTTCCAAGCTGAAAATCCAGAACCATCGAAGACTTTAGAGATGATCATCATACCAGGATGATCAGACGCATGCAAATACAGAGGATTTGAAGAATTGATTTCAGTTGATGAGGTTGACATGATTCCGAACGAAATTGGGGAAAAGAATCAAACGAACAATTGGAAACGAAATCGATGAGCAAAAGATCAAATGGATCAGTTTTGCTCTGATACCATGTAAATCGACTAAAACGGAAGAGAGAAATTGAGAATTTTCTGTGTTGATTCTACTGATTCGAAGAAGTACAATTTATACTCTCAAACTAACTAACTAACTAATACCTAACCGGAAGCATAAATAACAGCTATTAACAAACTAATACATATTTACAAAACTAGTCCCTGAACTAAAGAAATAGAACCCGATAGTCCCTGTACTAATAAAACCAACATCAAATTGGTTTAATTGAACTTTCTCTAAAGAATTAGTGTTTCTGACTTGGGGTTTAGTTCATATGTTTTGCTCTTCGGTAACTAATTTTGTAGGTGTATTTGGGCTTCTATTTTTTTTATTTCTTATTTGCAATGTCGGTCTTCTTTTATATATTATTCGAGATTAATTCTTTAACTCTTTAGTTCTTTGCAGGTATGATGTTCTATACCTACTGTTCTTAACTTCAAGGTACATTTATTTCTGAATTTCTTTTACTTTTCATATCATTTAAATCCTTATTGTAAGTACAAATTTAAGTTCATCCAAATTGACTTTTAGTAGGTTTTATGGTCAGATTTGTTTGTCATTTTTCACAAGAAAATCGTAGGTAATATTGCATGTGATTTGTAATGTTGGATGAAAGTTAATGGGAGGTAATTTGATTTGATGTAGTTGTATCAATTTGTGATTCTTATGTTTACACATGCAGAGACCAACCCAAATTCATTTGGATTTCATTCTTTGATCAATAAAAAAATTGACTGGTCATTTTAGTACTTCATTTATGTATAATTTTCAGTTACAATTGTGACGTTAGTTTTCATTTCTTAAACTTTCTTTCCTCTATTCACTCACTTTATTTATGAACTTTATTTTAGGTTTCATGTTTATGTCTTTTTTCATGTAAGAATTTTGTTGCATTATTTGTTATGAATTTTAAATGGGTTTGATTTCTTTATCAATCTTATAAAAGTGTCAATAATTTTGCATGCCTAACTAAACTTCAAAGTACAATCCATGATATGTTTTGGCCTGTAAATTTGTTAGATTCATTAGCCTTACTTTACTCTAAATTACTAAAAATTCTTTCAGATTTTTCTTATGTAACTTATTGAGATTTTTCTACATGTAGCGTCTGTTTATGCTTTTGGGATTCTAATTGAATTCTGCGTTTTTATGTGGTTTCCTTCTGATATGTTGCCGGTTTTTTGTGTTACCTATGGATTGAAAGAACCGTTGGTTTGTCATGGGAATTTTTTCTCTTCGATTTGTGGGTCAGACTTGGCCCTTGGTAGGTTCTCTTTTGGTTGGATTTCACTTGGCTCTTGGTTGTCACTATTTTGGATTTCTGCCCTGATCATCAGAAAAAAGCCACTGTTCAAAAACAATTGATGAATGTTCCTTTAAAAAACAATTGATGACTGCCCCTGATCAATTATTTCTGTCATGTTTCTGATTTTCTTTTCCTTTTGGATTTGCAGCTAATAGTTTGGTATTCTTCATAAAAAGAGGACCAACGATGGGATCATGGCTTTTGTGATGAAGAGAATGGTGCTTCATGAAAGCTGGTTCATAGATTTATTTTAAATGTTATGGAGGCAATGGCGAATTGGATTCAAGAATTACGGTTATAACTTCTCAGGCCTTCTATTATAAAGGTATGATCTCTATTTTTTCTATACTTACTTGCATTGACCATAAGCTTCATTTTGAATTGAAATAATCGTGCATAATGTGTTTCTTTATGTTAGCTTTGTTTCTGCTGTTCGGTATTAAGCTTGAATTGAGTTGGGGGAATAGCAACAATTGAAAGGCTGGTAAGAACTCATTTTCATTTTGATATTTGTATGATTGTTGTTCATTTTAGATGCTCTATGTGCTCTATGATTTTGATATAAAATGTCTAAATCACTTACTCACATCCCCGCTTTCATGTTTCTGATCATATATTAACGTCTCCTAATGTGCCATCTAAGAAGCCACCTGAAGTGCAAGATGAAAAGGGTATGGAATGTTTGTGAGCTTAGGGTCAGCTTGCTGCATAAATCCTTAGGTATGTTGATACATTATTTAAGGTCATATTTTAATTCCTACTTATCTATTTTTTATCTATTGTATTGGCAACCATGTGTTATTACAGATGCAATTGATCAAGAAGCTCACAATATGCCAGGGTTGCATCGTGTGTGGCAATAGAGGAAGTTGAAGACCATCAAGATTGTCTCCATCTTTTCGAGAAGGTTTCCCGTTTGTTCTTTAACACATCTTTTGCTATTCTTTTCTGTTGAATTCTTTGTTTTCTTTTAAATATTATAACATTGATAAATATAAAATTTATATAATCGCCTTGATTTACAAAAATAAACAGGTGTGTTGACTTTATGAAATGAAGAATCTACATTTCCAAATGGCAGAGATGACATTTGTAGCAAAACTAAAACAACATTTGTAGCAAAACTAAAAGCAACGTACGAAGACAATTACTAAAAAGTTATTGATGCCTTATTCTGTGTTTTTGCTTCACTAGGAATCAGTAAGTACGTGAAGTTACTATAATATAGTCAACTAATAAAGCAAAAGATGTATGTGTTGAAAAGAGGTTGAAAAAATTGACGATGAAGATTATGTAAATGATGCAGAACCACACATCCTTCGATTGTTGCTTGCATTTTGTAATACTTGCATTTGCTAAGAGATCTTTGCTTGCATTTTGTAATGCTTGCATTTTCTAAGAGACCTTCAGCGGCCTTTTATTTTTTTAGCAGGGGAGACTTTTTTTTTCATTTTGTAATACTTGAACAGATCTGAAGACATGAATTAGCATCGATGACGGATCAAGAAACGTGTGTGGATGGATTAGAAGAGACGAGATTGACAACTTTATAATTTGAAACTATTTCAGTGCTAATGACTTTGAGTTTTGTAAGGGAATAATTTGTGGCTTGTGTATTAAATCACCTATTGGCGGACTGGCATTCTTGACGTGCATTGCGCGTCAAGAAGGTGCCTTCTTGACCCGCAAATGCGCGTCAAGGATGCGGGGGTCAAGAAGCTTCTTGACGCGCAAAATGCGTGTCAAGAAGCTCTTGACGCGCGAACAATGACACGCTATCCTTGACACTCCATTCTTGACACCCACTTTGCGCGTCAAGAAAGGGTGTCGTCTGTGATTAATATATTTTTATTTATAATATTTTTTTGTATCGTCTGTTTATGACACGCAGATTTGCGTGTCATGCCTTTTATGACACTCATTCTTGCGTGTCATCCTTGTAATTTTTTTTTTCTAAAATTACTGATTTCCCTGTTAATAAATCATATTTCACAAAACCAAAATACAGAATAGCTGCTGTACCAAAACACTGCATTTCATACAAATAGCAATTGAAAATTATTCGATTTCATGTTCATCATACATGCAATTCGATCACAATGACAAAAGTAAAATGTTCAAAGTTTACATGCATATATATTGGATCACTACTACTACTTATCGTCCGTGTAAATGAAGTGGCAAGCGTAGGTCAACCATTCTTCACGAATCTCATCAAAATCAGCATCTGTGTAAAAATTACTATCTCCACCAATCTGTGTAAAAGATAAATTACGAGAAAAAATGATCATCAAAGATAAAGTTAATTAATTAAAATATGAGAAAGCTTACTTTGTTTTGTTCAAGGACTACAAGTCCTTGCCGAACCACCTCCTTCATAAATTTCAACACGTAATAGCCACACTCTGTGATTCCTGGCTGGAGTGGACACTACACAAACAATAGAACAAATGAACAGCAGAAAATTAAGAACAGCAACCCTATTCACTATATGAACAACAGCAGGCCAACATCAAATTAAAAGATATATAGAACAACAGCAAATTAAAAATAACAGCAGCCCTAAGTTTCACTTAAAGATCTTGAAGCTAACACCTAACAGCTTTTATACCCTAAAGCTGGAAAGAAGAAGGATAACAGATACTTGAGGTGCAGTTTGGCCAAAAAACCTATTTTAGGACTTTCAATATCACATATTAAATATAAGAAGTTTTATAGGTTGATATTTGCTTAACATTTTAATGAACTAAAGTTATTTGCATGTATTTCTCATCTAATATTACTTCTACATCAATAACTGAAGCAAAACATCAAGAAACAAATATCAGAAAGTAACCACTGCTACAACACAAACAAAAGCAAGCATTAATGTGAGACCAGAAACATCTACTGAAAAAGAAAGCAAGCATAAACAAATGAAGTTCAATGCAATACATAAACAACAGCAGATCAAGTTCAACTCATAAACTAAATTTTAAGGGGACAGAGAACACCACAGTAGGCAAACATGTATTATATTGATTGAACTTCCTAAGTGTTTTTTTTTTCTCAAACCAAACTCCAAGAATATGTAAAAAAGCAGGAACTTATGATGTTGGAATTAAGCTCTGGAGGCCAACCAGTAGAGAACTAAGCTCCTTCTAATGTGGTAAAACTGAAACTTGTAAGCAAATACAATGATGTTTGCGGGTAAATTACAGCAGTAGCAGCAGATGATGATGATGATGATGATTCTATATTTATTTAATGAAAAAAAGGTAGGTAAATCACACAAAATCAATCAATCAATCAGCAATCTAAGATTAGAAATAATACCCAGCCAACTAACATAACAGCAACAGCAGCAGTCATTATAAATGCATGACCAAACCAAGTTGTTCAACGCAATACATAAACACATAAACAGCAGCAGCAAAATATGAGACTATGGGTACATACACAGGAGCCCAAGGCATGGCAGCTGCAAAATATTTTGTCTCCAAAAACGCATTTGAGAGTACTAACGACTTTACTCGCCTTGGTCGGTGTTGTGCAAAAAGTAGTGCTAAGAATCCCCCTAGGGACGTGCCGTAAAGATGTATCTGTTACAAAAAGACTCGTTCAACATATTGTTACAAAAATTGCTTGCAAAGATAAAATTAATAATATATAATAACAGTAAACCCTCCAATATTATGGTGGAAAAAGAGATAGATTTATATAAATGAGTGGTAATCTTACATGGTGGACATCAATAACATCCAAAAACTTCTCAAATGCTTGAACCCACTCAAGGCTGTTCCATACGTAGGGAATATCAACAGAAATCACTCTATAACCCTGAGAAAGAAAATTTAACAAAAAGATACAGCTGGCATCACCTAGCGCCATGGTACACTTCCATTACAGAAATACTAAAACACTT
>JBCNJP010000850.1:0-11000 GCA_039602395.1 Deinandra increscens subsp. villosa | reverse complement strand
TCAGCATCAACAGCTGCCTTGCTGGTGGAGGCAATGTTTCCTACCACTTGATCACTGGCTCTTTCAGCCGGAAAGATAACATCTTTCAGAAGTGTTGTGATCATGTTTATATGCTCAGGGAGAGCACCAGCAATCAGCATGGATGATTGTACAAGCTCAGTGAGGTTGGGGTCCTCAAAATGAGAAATGGCAATCAATTGACTGCACTTCATATTCACCCAACTTTCTTCGACAGTGAAGGGGTTAACACCAATCTTTGAACAAGCTGTGGCTCTAACTTTAGCCGGTATCCTCTGAACTTCTTCAATTTCAGTTATAACAGGCCTTGAGGGCATCTCTCCCCCTAATTTGACAGTATCAGCTTCATTAGCAATAACAGCTTCATCAGCTTCTCTGAGAGGGTTTGAAGGACCTGCTTTAGTGTCAATAGGATAAGCTTTCACCAAATGAGCAACAGTTGCATTTAAATGATCAACCTGTGCTCGGAGAGAGAGGTACAGTTTCGTCAATTCAGGTAGTGTATAACTTTCCTCAACTGGGCTTTTACCAGTATCCTTGGACTAAACCAAGCTATCAATCCGAGATTGATCAGCAGTGGTACGCATGGCTTCTTGGCACCTGGGATTCTCTTCATCTGTTTCAGCAACCCTTGGTTCCAATGAAGGACTTCTAGGTGCTGATTCAGAGAAGATTGCCGCAGATTGGGTCTTATTGATGTTACTGCTGACACCAAGATCCAGTGGGGATCCTTGGGCAGCAACAGCCCTTTCTGCATGAATCTCTTCAGATCTCCTGAGATTCACCTCCGGTGAGGAGTGGGGTTTCAATGCAATAGTGTCCTGGTTCATCAGTATGTTCTCCTGTAGCAATACATGGTTTTGCTTCTCATCTTTGACAGTACATATGCTATGATGAAAGTAGATGATGAGAGATGAGGATCAGAGACAGTGTCAAACATTTCCTTGATAATGTAATCATCATTGGCTGCTTTTGCCGAGTAGTTTGCACATGAGCTTTACTCTTCTTTTCTTTGAAGGTAGCTGATACCTTCAGGATGTATGGAGTCAAACAGATAGCATGCACAGCCTGGTGGCCTTTCCACACCAGTAACTCTTTCCTTTTCAATTTGGCTCATCCTGATAGCATCATAGTCTTTTCTCAGCCTTGGCAATTTGCAAGAGTTGATTATTTTTGGGTCCTCCATCATGATTTCCTTGAGGTACCATTTATGAATCAGCAAGTCATCCTCCTCAGATAGAGTTTGATATCTAGTACCTTGCTTCTGCTTGTTGATCCTGTTCTAAAGAGCTATCAACCAATTCTACTTGCATCCATCTCCTTGGCTTTATCAGCTCTGATGACTAGGATCATGTACATCCACTTGGCTCAAGTCGGTCGCCCTTCATATCATCAACCCCATCGCATTTTTCAGTGAGACACTACCTTGCTTTTGGAGCATTACACTGAACTGACCTAGGCAAATTTTGTTATCTTCATTTCTCTTCAGTCCGACGATCCTATACTCATTACATAAGAGCTTTCTGTCTCATCTCAACTCTGCTCTGAAAGACCTTTCTTTTCGGCTTTGGCAATTCTTACCTTCTATGTACAGATCAGATCTTCTCCTTGCTTCATTGATGAAGAACATTTAGGTCTGCATTGTTGATGACATACTCATAAATACCTTCTTCTAAGAGTAATCGTTTCTGTTCTTCAGAACTTCTCCAATCTCCTTCTGTTCTTGGAACTTCTTTCGTATCTCAGACATTCTCCTCTTATACCTTGATTCCTCCAACAGAGCCTTTGTAACAGGGTACCATGTCTTCTCTCTGACCTCCTGTGCTTCAGATTCTCATCATCCTCCATGTCAGTGAAACCATCGATACTTCTCTCATCAAGAGAATCATCATCAGCAGGTTTTGGAGACTCATGAAGCGAAGTTGCAGCATTGGTGGACTGGCTTCCGAGATAGCTTGCTCAGGAATTTCCTCAGCAGTGATTGCCTTTAAAACAGGAATGATGGGCAGAGATGGAGCACTCGGCTTCTGAAAAGAGGAACTGGTGGGCAGACATGGAGTCACTGCCAAAAGCATCCGAGAGCGGTCCAGAGTTATTCCTAATCATCATTTTTCTCATGAAAGATAGAGCTTCAGGAGCTATATCCACATTTGTGGTTTGCAGATCACTCAATCACGCTTGTGATAATCTGATTATCAGCAGTCACTTGCACCTGATGAAGCTGTTCAGCCGGATCAGCTAGTCCTGACCTCGATCGACATCTGGCCTTCTTCCTCCGGATGGAGCTTGTTCAACCGGAGTCAACCAGTTCGACCTGATCAACATGGCCTTCCTCCGGATGAAGTTGTACGACCGGATCGACCTGTGCGACCGGACTCAGACATGGCCTTCTTCCTCCGGATGAAGTTGTTCTCACCGGATCAATTTGCTCAACTTCATCAACATCTCCGAGGAAGACACCCTGTGCAAGATCCTATTCTGAATTAAATCTAGTTTTGCATGTGAATTTCATTTCAGCGTATGCATAGGTTGATGCAACCTTACCTATCAGTGGCTTTCACAAATTGTCCTGCCTTCAACCGTTCAATTTCTTCTCCTTGAGCTTATTCTTCACAATTGCACGGACGAGCTGCCAATTCATTTTCAAGTTTTGTCCATCGAACCGTCAATTCAGTATGTGTCATGCTGCCTCTCAGCTGGTGTGTTGCCAGTATCTTTGAGCAAGAAGAGCAAACAAGCCGACCTTGTTCATGCTCAGCACCCATGGCTTGTTCTTGGCACCTGGGATTCCTGTTGTCAATCAAAGGTCCCTGGATGGGTTCCCTGCGGCCGAAACAGTTGCCGTGGATTGGGTCTTAAATGATGTTGGCACTGTCCTTCAGGGTCCAGTGGGACTTCATGAGTAGTGTCAGCCATTTCCACCTGACTTGCTTCATCACTACTGCAAGTCACCTTATCACACCATATGTCGGTTGGGGTGATTGAACCAAGTCCAGCAGTATATTCCCTGCAATAAGGGTTGGGGAGATCTACCTCGCCGTCCGCCTGCACAGGTGATATACCACCCTCATTCTGAGGTAGTCCTGTGAGAAGTCTTGCTGGGCAGCAGATGCTAGCCTCTTCCTGCTGGGTGATTGTGGAGTGCGTGTGGTATTTTTGGGTGTGGTTTTTGATGTGGACATCCTCTTCCTTTTGGTGGGAATGGTGGGAATTTGTATATCAGTGGAAGCGGATGGTCGGAGTCTCTGGTGCTGGGCTTCGACACTCCTTGGTGTAACAATGTTGTCACCAGAAGCAGTTTGCTCAGGAGCAGTCGCTGGCCTTAGGAATAGGGTGTGATGTGTCTATTACCAAGGAAAACAGTTTTGTTCAGCTTGCATGCTAGAAAATGTTTTACTTGTAAAAGATTTTGGTTCAGAGATGTTGATCAGAGATTTGCAGATTTGGAAATTCACAATTGAGAATGTGTTGGATGAATCTGGGGTACATGTAAAAGATCCTTTTAGTTTTTAGATTTTCCAGCATTCCATCAAATATCATTTTTGAAAAGTTAAAATTGAGGCCATTTACCACTACACATGAAAAGCGGATGAGTGAGGTGCAGCAAGTTCGTCCACACGCAGTTTTCTTGTGAGACAGGCAGTGGAGAATGGTGTGAGGCAAGATACGCGCAAACATAGGGTAGTTGTCCCTTTTTGATGGTCCCACAAGTCAAGTCACCCCCATACCCAATTGCTTCGTACGTCTTTGAGTTCCAATTCAGACTTGTAATCAGGATCACCTCCTGCATCATTGAATTTCAGATGCTTCCGTATCATTTCTTCAGTCAAACTAATCTCATTCCCATTGACTCTAGAGTCAATTTTACCAACCCCGTTGCTATCAACAGATTTTTTGGCTGAGTCCCAAAATTCAGCAATTCTCTGCTTGCGTATCAGGATTCACAGTTAAAGCAAAATGAGTGTTGGATTTCTAGAGGAAATCGTTCATTTCATCAAATAGCTTTGACTTATCAGACTTCTCGAAGTACGCTACAACATTGTGTTCGGCGAAGAACAGTTGAGTAGCCTTTGATGCAGCCTTTCGATTCAATTTGGGTGTCATTTGGTAGAAATTAGAGAGTAAGGTTTAGGTTTAAATCGCCAATTAGAAACCTGGAGGGGAAATAGAGGGTAACTGTTTTTCGAAAATGCAGTTTTACACTAACGGCAGTTCCTTCTGGATCACAATGAACCCTAAGAGTTGATACAGGGGAAGTTAATTGAGTTTGCCCATTTAGTTGAAGTTATTTAAGTTTAGAAATTTTAAAAGATTTGAAGTTTCATTACATTAATTAGAAATTTAAATTTTATTAAATGTAAGGTTCAATTTTATATTTATAAAGTTGAAATAATATATTGAATTTATTTTAAAATTTATATATTAATTTAATCTAGTGTTGACATGTGGACATGATGATGTGGAGGCCCTAGAAAAAGGCCATGTGGCAATCATTTTATTGCTTTATTAGGATTAAAGATTTATTTTAATTGAATCCACATCAATTAGGGTCGATTAAGACCGATGAGGACAAATGAAGATAAAGTAGGACCAATTAGGACCAACGAGGTCACGAGCCCAATTAGGGTAAATTGGGGTCAATTTGGGTCAATGAGGATCAATTAGGGTCACTGATGAAGACCAGTTATAACTAATTAACGAGGGTCGATTTTGCTCAAGTGTCGACCCCTTATGAGGACCAAATATGACCAATTAGGGTTTATTAGGCCGATTGAGGGCCAAATTACGCTGCTCAATGAGGACCAGTAGACTGAATTAAGGTCGACCATGGTCATTTATGACAAATGAGTACCAATAAGGGCCAGTGAACACTCAGTTAGGATGAATTAGGGCCAATGAAGGTCAATTATAGTCTATTCGGCTCGGTTAGGTTCAATGGAGATCACTTACGGTCGCAATTACGATCAATTAGGCTCATTTAGGACCAATTATAATCAATTGGGGTCAATTGGGCCTAATTGACTCAAATTTGTTGTACTACAAAGTAAATGGTAAACGATAAGTCTGTAGGTAGACCTTATTGAGGTTAACTGACACTAATTGGTCCTTATTGGTCCATTTTGTTCAAATTGCTGCCTCATTAACCCGAATTGAGCCATATTGGTACTTATTCTATCTAATTGGCCCTCATCGGTCCTAACTGGCCCTAATAAGTCATAATTCATCCTTATTGGTCCTAATTGGTCCTCATTGACCCTAATTGAACCTAATTGGTCTTAATCGACGATCACTAACCCTGATTTACCCTTATTGGTATCATTGGTCCTCATTTTAACTAATTGGCCCCAATTAGTCCTAATTGGTCATACTTGATTATCAATCCTCATTAGTCACTTCCTTCATGCTCCGTCCTTATCGGTCCTATGAGCATAATCGACCTTCTCATTGAACTGGTCCTAATTCGTATTCATTGACCATATTAATTGACCATAACTGGTCTTCACTAAGTATCTTTATAAATGACGCTAATTGTCAGTATTTAGTCCTCATTGAGTCTAGTTGGTCCTAATTGCTCCTCAACATCCTAATTGGACGTCGTTTAATATTTTTGGAAACAAAATTATTATACATGAGAAATTCACAACATGGCGGTACGTCTTTTGGTATTTTTGTTCTGAATTGCATAGTAATTTATCATTTTCATTTTTGAGTTGTGTTTTAGTAATGTATCCGTTTTTTGTAGTTGCGTTATCACGGCCACAAGGCACGCGTTATTAAAATCTTGTTTATTATATCTAAAATAAAATAATAAAGTTAATATATATTAAAACATTATTTTGTTAATTAGGGCTTTTAACTCTGATCGTCATCCAGATCTGCTTAAAGGATCACAGTTATGAATTTCATCTTCAAGAAGAACCCGCTGGAAGAGCCACGTGGAGACATTTAATTAATTAATTAATTATGTTTATGTTTAATTTTAGGTTTAATTATGTTTAATATACATATTGTTTATATTAATTTTGGGTTTTTTTATCAGTTTGAACAATTCCCCCCCTTTTAGTTAAAAATTTTCACCAAAAAATTTGAATTTCCCACCATTAGTTCAAACTACACCCAAAATTTCGAACTAAATTTACTTATTATCGATTCATCAGATACTTTTCCCTCTCACTTTATCAGAAAATTTCCAATTAAAAACCTCGAGCGAATAACTAGGTCTTCTTTCTCATCCATATCATTCACATCTTCCATGGAGCTTCAACAACGAATAGCTTCAACAGCCAGCGCTAGCGATTCTTCAGAAGTGGGATGTGATTTGGGAGACCATTCAGTCCAGAAAACGGTAAATGTCAAGTTATTCCGTTTCATTACTTACAATCTGTTTTCATAAAATTGTTTCTTTTGTTTATTATTGATACACGTTTAACTTGGGATCCCTGAATTTGTGTACAGTTACAGTTACAGATCGATAAAATTTCGTTTCATACATAATTGATTAGGAAGGGGTATATATTGCAGATATCCTCTCCATTCATTTCAACCCATTCATTTTATGCTAAATTAGTTATTTACCTTCTTAAATGACTGGGGGAGCATGCTAAATTAGTTATTTTTATGCTAGGAATGTTGAGGTCAAGCATATGCACATGTTTGTAGATTCATGTTACTGGTGAACCTCCTTTCTTCTTTATGTACACTGCTAGAAATGGTGAACTGTTTGTTTAATTATATCCACTGAAGACATGATGTGTTCTGCTCTTCCCTTTGGATGTCTTAAATTTGTGTATAACATATCAAATAATTAGTCAATAGGGTCTTTATGTGATGTATTAATAACTAAGAACTAATTTACGTTACTCTGGTCATTACTAGCTAGGAAATGATCCTAGAGGACATATATAGGAATGTTTCCAACATTTTTTGTAGGTTCATGTTAGATGGGTACAAAATAAAGAAATTTTAGTTTAAATCCCCTGTAGAAGAATAGAAGAATGTTGATGTCATGCATCTGCTACTCTGCTAGAAATGGTGAACTGTTTGTTTATATCCACTGAAGACATGATGTGTTCCACTCTTCCCTTTAGATGTCTTTAATTTGTGTATAACATATCAAATAATCAATCAATAGGGTCTTTATGTGATATATTAATAATTAAGAACTAACTAAGAGATAATGAATCAATATGGTCTGCATGCTTTCCTATTTATGTACTTTGTTAAAAAGCATCTAACTACATTCTGTTAATTGTACAAAATTCAAGGATCGATCCAACAACACTGATGGTCAATTGGAAAAACTTGAGTTTGAACTTAAAGAGGAGAGACTTCTTAGGGATGAAAAAAATGAACAGATTAAGGCCCTCTTCTTGAAGATTCAAGAATCGGAGAAAAAACTTGATCTACTTGTAGCTCATCTATCTGCAATTGGACCACCGTTACCACACAAACTTAATGCTCCGGCATCTACAGAGGTGAATTCTTTACATCACAACTTAATTAATCATACTATTTTTCAAGTGCCTTATAATCACATACACTCTTGTTCATGAAGAACACAATCCGGATGAACTCTTGTTCCTGAAGAACACAAATAGATGCAAGTTCCTGGTACATAAGAATATATACTTCATGTAAGAACAAAGATATGAGTTAAATGGGGCCCTGCTATTATTCATTGAAAATGTATGTTAATATGAAAAAATAGAGTATATACATAATCTGTATAAATAAAACTGGAACAACTTATGTTAGATTAAAAAAACAGAATAAATACTTTCATGATAGGTCTGCGTCATTATTCTGGTCTAACTTTTTACCAATTCAAAAACATTGTTCTAGGAAAATTCTAAGGAGATTTTTGTTGGATCTAGCCACAGCACTAATCATGCTGACATACACACAACGGTTAGTATTTGTCAAACTCATTATAGGTTTGATTGCTCATTTACATAAAGTAATTAATTGAACTGTAGGGCGTGAAATCGATGGTCGATCAACCTCGTCTGAAGCGGTTGAAAAGAAAAAGGTAAATATTTGCCAGTCAAGTTTCATTCCGTTCTATATTTTCACAGTAATCTGTTTGGTAATGTCATGTAGTCCCCTTTTAAATGTTATTTGGTACCTCAAACACTTGGGCCAGCTAGGGATTGTTGGAACAAATGGTGAGATGTGTAGCAAACAAAGTTCAACTGACTTTGAAGTTGATCTGGAACTTAATTAATGTGATCTTCATCCGGATGTTTTAAGTTCATCTGGATATCTAATGTTCATCTGGAAATCAATTGAACTGTAGGACCTGATGACCCATACTACTTGCAATAAAATGGCACTCCTCAGTCCATATCTATCATGGTGGTAAGTATTTGAAAATTGCTATATATATTATGATCAATTTCCATAACCTAATTATCAATTATATGTTTTGGTATAGGAAGGAATACAATAAAAAATGGTCCTAATTAAGCTCAAATCTGGACAGTTGAAGATGAAGACCACTTACGCGGTAGTGTTGTTGACTTGTAATTGAATTAGATTGAGAATAATGCTTGTATGCAGTGTAATTTTCTTTAATTTTTTATTTGTATTTCATTTGTATTGACTTGTAATTGAATTTTATTTTATTTGTAATTAAAAATATGTGTTAAATTTTATTTGATTTGTAATTAAATTTTATTTGATTTGTAATTAAATATAGGGTTCATTGAGATAAAATGTATGATTTCAACTACCCTTTGGCCACTTTCTTTTTCCAAATATATGTGGCTAAAACACAAATATACGTGACCATATAATACCAAAGGTCACGCTTTTTATATCTTAACGTGGCCGTTGCCACCATTTGGCCACGCGTATTGAGACAAAATGTATGATTTCAACTACCCTTTGGCCACTTTCTTTTTCCAAATATATGTGGCTAAAACACAAATATACGTGACCATATAATACCAAAGGTCACGCTTTTTATATCTTAACGTGGCCGTTGCCACCATTTGGCCACGCGTATTGAGACAAAATGTATGATTTCAACTACCCTTTAGCCACTTTTTTTTTCCAAATATATGTGGCTAAAACACAAATATACGTGACCATATAATACCAAAGGCCACCCTTATTATATCTTAACGTGGCCGTTGCCACCATTTGGCCACGCGTATTGAGACAAAATGTATGATTTCAACTACCCTTTAGCCACTTTTTTTTTTCAAATATATGTGGCTAAAACACAAATATACGTGACCATATAATACCAAAGGCCACCCTTATTATATTTTAATGTGGCCGTTGCCACCCTTTGGCCACGCGTATTGGGAAAAAATTTATGATTTCAGCAACCCATTTGGCCACGTTATTTCATATCATATGTGGCTAAAACACAAATATACGTGACCATATAATACCAAAGGCCACGCTATTCATATTTTGACGTGGCGGTTGCCAACCTTTGGCCACGCGTATTGGGACAAAAATTATAATTTCAGCAACCCATTTGGCCACGTTGTTTTATTACATATGTGGCTAAAACACAAATATACGTGACCATATAATACCAAAGGCCACGCCATTCATATTTTAACGTGGCCGTTGCCACCCTTTGGCCACTCGTACTGTGACAAAATGTATGATTTCAGCAACCCTTTGGCCACGTATTTTTATAATGTATGTGGCTAAAACACGAATATACGTGACCATAAAATACCAAAGGCCACGTTAACCAAACACATGTGGCCGTTGGGACCCTTTGGCCACGTTTTTCTGAAGAATTGTTTGATTACAACAACAAATATTAGTACCCTTTAGCCACGCTTATAGGTGGCTTCAGCCACTGATATTGTAACGTGGCCGTAGGGTACATATGGTCACGGCACCTATAGTGTCGGTTGGAATGGAAAAAAAAACACGTGACAAAACACCTTTTGTGACGGTTTTTTTCCGTGGCCAAAGGTTAGTTTTGACGTAGTGTTCGAGAAATGTGTCTATGTGTGCGTGTGGACACTCATCTGCTAACCCGTGGAACTGCGAAGCGTTCTGAAACATCTGGATGACTCCAGGATTGATCTCGAAATTGCCTTGAATAGCAGGTCTCGTGATGCTTGATTGCCCTCCGTTGAGTGTTGGCTTTGCGTAATCAACGATCGTACTCTGCGCTGCATCCGCATCCCCCATCCTTCTTGCTTGGTGTATGATGCGTTCAGGATCTTTGAAAGCTTCGATAATAAGTGGGCGATTCGCATGAGTGGAAATAGCATAATTTTTTTTAATGTTTTGTTTTTTTCGATTTTTTTGATTTTTTAAAAATTTTGAACGAAGAAATGCAAAACATAAACGAAAGACTACCTAAGCTAACTAATCTAACTAGGTCCAGAATGACGATTTGCTTCCCCGACAACGGCGCCAAAAAGCCTTTGATGCACATGAAGTGTATATACGTTTTCCTACAATAATGACCTTTAAATTTATAAAACCTAACTCATCTTAAGACTACGCATGCACATATAGGAAAGCAGACCTATCGTATGGTAGCACCAAGAGTAACTCAGGATCGACCTAAGGAAGCAATGGTGTAATAATACTAAACCTAATTATTATCATTAGGACTCTGTCACAATTCCTAACAACTAGTAATGGAAATAATTGAAAAACAAAGATAGCAATTATAAAGCATATATGAAATCAAGATTAAGAAAACAGATATCACCTAAGGCTAATCAGTATTTAGCATTACCTAGACCTGACATTGACATATCATAACTTAACTGTCTAATGGAAACAAAGTCGCTAGACAATAAATCTAAAATTATAACCACAGCCATAATGAAGTATCCACGATTTAATGACCTAGCTATAGGGCACTAAACACATGATCTAAGACCTAGGATATTAATCCTATTCTGACTAACCATGATGGACTAATATATTATAACCCAATCACATACCATCACATATGCAGTACACCTAGCCACTTCACTAATCGTTTTATC
>JBCNJP010000845.1:0-19000 GCA_039602395.1 Deinandra increscens subsp. villosa | reverse complement strand
CTTATAAATACCAATAAACACTTATTTACCAATAAACGTTTATGTTGCATTTTTCAAATATACAAGTAGAGACATGATCTAACTATTGTTTTTTGATAAAGTGGGTCGTCGAGCCAGCTAGTTTACATTTTAAAATTTATATTATTTACACATATTGATATATAACGTGACTAAAACATAATTTTTGACATACTCGTAATGGAAATTTTAGAATTCGATGTTTATTTATTTATTTTTTAATAAAACAAATAACGAGCGAGCCACAAGCCGAGCTGACTTGGCTCGGGCTCGACTCGTTTAGAAACCGAGCCAAGCCTCGTTTATAATCGAGCTGATTTCGAGCGAGCTAATTTCGAGCTTTTTCTGAGTGAGCCACAAGCCGCTAGTTTTTTTAACAGCCTTAGTGATAACTATAATATTGCTATTTTTTTTTTCCTTTTCAGGGTGTTGATAGAGATTATGAAGTTCATAGCAACAGACAATTGGCTCATTAGTACACATTATTTGTTAGCTTGAAGGCGATCAAGAATATCCGTCTCTGAAATAGAAACAGTTAAAACATAGTAGTTATAGCATGAATTAGTTTTTTTTTTTTTTAACGGCTATAGCATGAATTAGTTGGGTAACTATGGAAGTTAAAATCAACATCAATACCTTTGTTTCTTTTGTACTTTGAAACAGTTTTATAAGCTTTGAACACATAAACACATGTATACACTTGTTATTTTGTTGGCTGCTTGTTCAATAAAAAACCATCAAATGAACACATATAACTCACTCGATTAAAGTACCTTAGGTGACTCGTATATATATATACTTCAGGTGAATTAGGGTTACAAACGTGTATCTGACGTCAAGCGCGTGTATGCGAGAGCACATGGAGATTCTAGAAGGACTCATGCCCTTACATGTTGCGTTCTCATAATCTCATTGACTAAAGGAGCATATTAAACGGATACGTGAAACGTGTCCTAATTGCCTTTTGGTCCCCATACCGGAGAGGATCCTTTGGACCCAAGTGGCGACCCACGTGAGGCGTGACTGCTGATATTTCTTATGCTTGAAGGTATATTTTCAGGACTGTCCGACTGAGTTAATCAAAAGTGTGATTGAGGTCTACGGATTTTCCTGCTTTTACATATAATTGATGATAGAGAAATTAAAGTGCAAATAATCACATGAAAACCAGAGGTGGAGGTGGGCTGTTGATGAAGGGTTGACCGTTGACGTTTGTGGTTGTGGTTGTTGCCGATGGATTGATCTTTAAAAAAAAAAATTGAAAAGAAAAATAAAATAAAATAACATAACAACAATAAAAGTTAACAACTTTCTAGGTGGGGTTTCGTAGTTTCTAATCTAATCTATAGGCTTAGACAAATTATCAAACCCACCAATATATAAGTTTATCAACACTCGTGGGTTTGAGTGTTGTTTGAGGCAATTGCTTCGGGTTGAGTTAGAGGGTTTTTCTAGTTGTGGGTTTCCTTCTGGTGGTGGATAGGCAGGATCTTCGTGCTCTTTTATTCAGGTGGAAGTGTTGATCAATTTGTCAGGGTGATCCCGAATGCCCGGGCCTTTGTTGTTCAAAATATATCTATACTATATTATAATACTTTTAAAAATAACAAACTTAATATTACTTAAAAAGTTAAGAGTTTAGGGGGGGGGGGGGGGGGGTAAAACTGTCTTTGAACATTGTGTTATTTAATATTATTTTTTAAAGTAACTGAATAAGCAACTAATAGCGAAATATGCATATATGTAATTATATAGCAATGTTTAACTAAATTTTAAAAATCATTTTTATTTTATATGTATATAAATTTTTGTTATACTTTTAAATTTATATGATACTTCACCAAGTAATTATTAAAACGTCTTACTAGTATATGTGTGTTAATGTATTGCATTCTTCACCGCATCACATCTGGACATCTCACTAGTATATATAAGTTTATTAACCGTTTAGAATATAGATAAGAGACCTTATCCATAAGTATTCCAAATACACAAGGTGAGGTGCTCGAATTTCTTTAAAATATAAGAGCATTAACATCATGTTTTTATATGTTTTTTATATCTGTGTGAGTGAAGTCGCTAAAATTTAAGATTTGGTTATAAGTGAAAGACAGGTTAAGAAACCAGTTCCAATGTCGATTTTAAGGCACGTTCCAGTTAATCAAAACCAAGTGTCTTTTTTTTTTTTAACTTAGTACCAAATGACTTGGGCCTGATGTAAGTTTAGGAGTATTTCAATTAAAAGCTTATATTTTATATAGGGGTTTCTTAGAGACACCCCCCCCTTTTTTTTTAATACACCAGCTCTATACGTGAAGGATAGGGCTCCCCTTCACGTATAGAAGGGGTGTCAAAATAAAGCAGCTCCCACTTCTCCCTCCCCTTCACGTGTAGAGGGGGTGTAAGAATTAAGGGGTGAAGGATAAACCCATCCTTCACGTATAACTGTCAGAGCATGATAGTACAACGTCAGGGAATGTCGGGGGTGTGTTGGGGGATGTCTAAGAACCCTCACGTAGAGCTCTGTACGTGAAGGTAAGAATTAAGGGGTGAAGGATAAACTGTGACACCCCGTCCAAAAGTCAAGTCAACGCTCCTTACTTTGACCTTAGATTAGACCTTATGTGCTTATCTTATCTATGATTAACTGTTTGGTAACTGTACGTAACTGATAAAAACCGGACGTAAAAAAAAAAATTTGATTCCCACGTTGTATTGGAAAACGCGCCCTAATAAACATGAAAGACCATTAAGGAATTAATGGAATGTTAACAATAAGAAACGAATATAAAAATATAATTTTTATATATTTTCTTAAACATGTGTCACGGATATTCACCATCGACACGGGAACATCTTAAGCGATTACGTGGCTAGAAACAACTGGGGTTCTGAGCACTCATGATAATCGAGCTTAAAGCTGACGCGAACAAACGAAACAGTCTTCGTTGCATTCACGCGTACCAAATCGGATCAACTTGAGAAAAACATAAACAAATCATGTCGAACAATCAAAAAAATGTTTATGTGAATCAATATGAAACTTTACAACTTTTGATAAAATCAAATCGTATTTAAAGTTTGCCCGTTGTCAAGACTTAGCCTTTTTGTTCAAACCGTTTAGCCTATTTGGGCCCAGTAAGCCCAATAAGCCCAAATCAATTCGGATGAACCCGAAAATTTCATCAATGACTCGCCTCGTCACACCGAGTAATTTCCCTGAATCAGAAACCCGAAACGCGGCCCGAATCTCTTTGGGCCGAACCGGCCCAAACCGGTTTATTTTCTTTACTCCTTGCGGCCCGAACCTAGAACCCGGCCCACGATCCCTCCTTTTCCCTTGGGCTCGGCCCAACCGAATACCCAAATTCACGTGGGCTTCGGCCCAGCCCGCCACTCAAACCCTTTGGGCTTCGGCCCACCCCCGACTTTTTTTAAATAATTAAGTCTCGGCCCAATGATTTTTATAAAATCACCCCAATCGGTTTTATAAACTTTTTGGCTCAAATAATTATTTAAAACCTACCACATGTTTGTAAATTCAAGCTTGTTCTAAATTTATATAAATTTCTATTTTTATAAACTCCTATCCCCTTTATATTTTATAAAAGTTCCAAACTTTTATAAACTTTATAAAACTTAATTAGATAAAAGCTAGATGGAATGTGGGCTTGACAACACATTAATACTCAAAGGTTAATGACCAAAATTAAGCCTATATAAAGGAGGCTTAAGACCACTTGTTCCCCACACCTCCAACACCCATCACTCTTGCTCCCTCTTGTCTCTCTACCCCAACCGGCCACCACCACCGGCCCTCCCCCCTTCGCCGGCTGCTGCCACCACAGCACCACCCCCTGCCGTCGCCCTGCCGCCGCCGGACCACCAAAAGCCGCCACCTTTTCTTCCTTTTTCTCGGCTTTTCTAACTCACCCATTGTGAGTTTTCTACAACCTTTTCTCCTATGTTTTTCTATCATTTTTCACCACCCAAGGAAACCCACTCAAGTCTTGACAATCTCTAAACATTAACACTCATAAAATCTAGATCCAAAACACTTACACTCTTATTTTCTTTTTGGAATGCTTGGTTTGCAAAAATGACTAACAAAACTCTTTCTTAATCTCCATTTCTTTCTAAGATCCAAGATGGTGAAACACTTAGTGAATCCTTATGGATAGTAGCAAGTGCACCTAGATCTAATGAAATCCAAGGATTTCTTAGTTAGTTATTTGCAAACCCAAGCCTCTTCATATTCATGTAAATGGAAATAAAATGACTAACTAAATATTACATGTTTGTTAATATTCATTTTTGGTCCTAACACATGCATTAGTGTTAGTAGATTTATTTTACATGTCCTAACATATATTATGTTAGTAGATCGTTTGTTTATTTTTGGTCCTAACATATTTATGTTAGTTGATATATTTATACTTCATGTTATTTATTTACGTGTTAACTTATAAATATAAACCTTGTTATATTAACTAGTTACATGACACATAATAAATAGACTAAAAATGTTGGACATGGAAAATAGATTTAAATACTTGGATTTATTACAAGTTTTAACTTTTCTTAAAACTTGCTAAAATGGACTTTTTTTTTTTTTATAAAAGAAATTTTATAAAAATTAATCAAGACAAACATTGACTTTAAATATTTCCATGGATTTATTTTCATTACTTTGAGAGATCAAAGTAATTAAAATAAGTATTACGTTGCGTAGTAATAAAACCGGGACCGCACGGCGATATACGCAAGCACGTACAACTTGACATGTTTTATTGAAACGACGTAAATGTTTTAATAAATGGAACGTTATAAATCCAAGCGTCACCATAAATATTTTTTTTATCAACATTTTCAAACAAATATTTCATGAACTTGAAATATTATTGAACTATAGAAATGTTTTGAAATATAAAAAGTCTTAAATAATTATTCAATTATTTACAAGATTTTTGTCTTCATAATTATTTATTTCGAAATAATTATCCTAAAAATAATAATTGACATTATTATTTTGGGCAAATGTTCATGACTCGTTTAAACTGTTTATCTGACTATTTACATTATATTTATTTGACATAAATATAAACTTAATAACGCGTATTTATTTGTACAATAAATACTAATAATGGGCTTTCCAATCAAATACAAACGGGAATAACGTCAAGACTTGACCGGTATCACTTGGGTAACTCATGTTACTCAAAGGATCGTAGACCTTATGCATATGCCTATTTAATTTATTTAGGGCATCTCGTGCTACTGTTATCTACACTGCTTACCTACCGTTTATCTGCTGAATCTGTGAGTTTCACGGCCCCTTTTCCTCTTTAACTGTTTTACACTTGGGGGAGAAATCATGAAAACTGATTAAATGCTTTTTACTTAATATTATGGTTTACTTGTTAGCCGTATGACTACTTGTTCTCTTACTGATTGCCCAACTTGGTACATTATCGTTATAAACGTTTGTACAACCGAAAATCCCATCATTAATTGATTTCAATTAGTTCTGTACGAAACGATAGCTAGTGAATAGATCTATTTGGGTTGACAACCCTACCCTAACTGGTAGCTCCAGTTCTGACTCCGGATTGTCTGGGGGTACACGTCAGTTATTCTGCACTGTTTAACATCTCTGGGCAAGAGATGCCGGGTGGGTAAACTGTTAGTATTTGAAATCAAGGTTCAGGTGAGATCATACAACCACAACAATAAACCCTGATAATATTTAAGTATACCGAAAACTGTTTTACAAATGTTTAACTGACAAATCATAAACCTGTGAACCTCACCAACTTTATGTTGACCCGTTTTAAATTCATGATTTCTTAGGTAATTGACGAGACTTTCTTGAAGACATGCAAATGGAGCTTACAAACGCTATCGGACCTGTCCCTGGAGTCATAGTCCTGACTATCCAATTTAACTGTTTTAAGCTTTTAATAATCGTTTAAGACTTATGTTTTTAAATTGTAAAACATTGATGTTTCCACTACTCTTTCCGCTGCAATGAAACGAATTAATGTTTTATGAAGTTTTTAAATTATTAGAAGTGTTCTATGTATCCTCGACTATGATTCCATTCTCGCTCACACCCGAAGCCGTTGACCGGGGTGTGACAGATTGGTATCAGAGCCGTGGTTATAGCGAACCAGGATAAACAAACAAACAAAACGAAAACTGAACCTGGACTATAACCCACTCCGAAGCTACCGTTTGCATGCAAGACCGCTTCTCCAACATATCGGCTTATGTTAACTTATGTGCTATACATGTTACTATTTCATTATCAATTATTCATTAGTTATATGCTATTATATAGTTACTAACTCTGTCTCTTTCTCTTGGAATATTATCGCAAAGATGACTTCCAAGGAAGCCATCTGCATTCCCGATTCCGGAGAAAACAATGATAGAGATGTATCTGACTATACTCCATCCCCGAACGAGCCAGTGCCTAAGCGGCATTACGCCTCCGAATACCCTCACTTATCATAGATACCTGGGCAACTCCATTTCTGGAGACTGCTTGAGAGACTGCCTAGCTCTTACAAGCCCACAATCAGAGGCGGTGACACGCGCCGTCCTCTGTCTGGCATCACTGTACTCACTAACGAGCCGATAGCGGGCACTGTACCGCTACTGTTAGCACGCTTGCGTCGTCATGAGTTGGCCCATGAATTAAGTTGAGAGAGACATTTCTCGACACCTTACTGTGACTGACTTTCGGGCACATGAGACCCGGATAGCCAGGATTGCTGGTCATATGGATGTCGTTCAGGACTCCATGGACACCCTTCATACTCACATGAATGGTGTCAACACAACCGTCACTAACCTCTTTCTGTCAAACGAGGCCCCCCATGCGAGGCACGTTACCGTAGAGGATTTCATTGGACGTGTAATGACCTTCGTGACCCGCATGTCACAGATCACGAACACCCTAGCCATACCCCTAGGACCTCCACCATCCTAGATAACTTTAAATCTAGCCTTTGTGGACCACCATTTTAGCATATCTATATCTTGTATTCTGGGCTGCAAGCCCAAGACCAAACATGTCTCATGTTGACCATCGAATGTTTTGTAGTTAATATGGTGGGAATGGAAATTAGTAGTGTGGTTATACTAATGATCATGATTGTTGTTATCATTATTGATATTATTCTTATGGTTATCTCTATGGCATGTTAATCATTCGAGTACGCTATATCCCTTTCTATCCTTTTACCTTATATTTCTTGGTTGTGTTTGCGCGTATCACGGTATCATTGGTATATGTCGTGGCAGTTATTTCCGTACGTTAATAACCCCATTTACATATTATCTAAAGTTTTTCTTTATGTTGACATTCACAACCTAAAGCAAAATCATGCCGCCTAGACGCCAAACCACCAGAAATGCTCCTCCTCCTCCGATGAGCGCCGCTGAAATCGAGGAGATGATCGCTCAGCGCGTTGCTGAAACAGTCGCCGCTGCCGAAACCCAACGTCACGCTGACAATGGGGCACGCGGCCCTCGTGAATGTTCATATAAAGATTTTATGAATTGCAAACCCACCAACTTCAAGGGTTCCGAAGGCGCTGTTGGGTTAATTCGTTGGTTTGAGAAAATGGAGTCAGTCTTCCGCATAAGCAACTGTCCCGAGCAGTACATGGTCAAATATTCCACGTGCACGTTCACTGACGGTGCACTAACCTGGTGGAACTCCCATGCCGATGCTATGGGAACTGACTTGGCCTATGCCATGACATGGGATGAACTCAAACAACTGTTGCGTGACGAGTACTGTCCTAGAGAAGAACTACAGAAACTCGAAGCGGAATTCTGGAACCTATCCATGAATGGAGCCGATGTTGCTAGCTACACTAAGAGGTTTCGTGAACTTGCTCACCTTTGCCCGACAATGGTCACTCCACCCTACAAGAAGATCGAGCGGTACATCTGGGGACTTGCGCCACACATTCAGGGGAATGTCCTTTCCTCAAACCCTCAGGCATTTCAGGATGTTGTGCGTCTGGCACACAACCTTGTCTATCAGGCTAATCGTCAAGGTGTAAACTTCGGCAAGAAATCGCCTGAAGATATATCCCTTGATATCAGTACCATCCCTTCGTCAAACAAACGTAAGCGTGAATTTTGGAAGAATCGGAACGAGGACGCCGAGAAAACCCCTGTTGAGGAATCCAGACCAGAGAAGGTCTATGCTGCTACCGCCCTGTCCAGTCCCTCCGAAAGACCGGTTACACCGGTACTGCACCCCTGTGCAACAAATGCAACCTCCACCATACCCTCGATTGTGGAAATGTCTTTTGCAATATATGCAAGACTTACGGACATGTAGCACGTAGCTGCCCAAAACGCACTTGCTACGGTTGCGGGACCATTGGACACTTCAAGAGTGAATGCCCGAATAACAAGGACCAGAATGCTAACCAGGCTAGAGGAAGAGCCTATGTGATCAACACTGAAGACGCCTGTCGTGACCTGAACACGGAAACGGGTACGTTCATAGTAAACAATCATTATGCCTATGTTTTATTCGATAATAATGCCGATAGAAACCTTGTGCCTACCGATTTTATTTCGTAATCCTTGAAATCGACCATTCTGCCTTAGACGCTAAGTTTACCGCAGTACAAGCTAATAGAGAATTAATCAAAGCCATCATAATCTACCAAGGTTACCCGCTAGGACGCTCCGCTCATACATTTAGTATCGACCTAATACCCATTGAATCCTAAAACCTCGACATAATCATTAGGATAGAATGATTGTTAGAGAACCAGGCGGAAATCTTCTGTCATAAGAAAATGGTAAGAGTGCCACTTACAAATGGCAACACTCTACACATGCAAGGCAAGCTAATCCTCACATCTAGTATAAAGGCACGAAAATTCCTTCGCAAAGGATGCCATGCTATTCTTAGCTCAGGTCACTAAGAGGAAACCTAGGGATAAACGCATCAAAGATGTTCCTATTAACCGCGAATACCCGGAAATCTTTCCCGAAGACTTCCCAGTCCTACCCCTTGGGTAAGAGAAATTTCGCATCGACTTAACACCTGGAGCCTCGCAGTTTCCACGTCTCCTTACCGTCTGGCATCGTCCGTAGTACGAGAGTTATCTAATTAACTACAAGAGTTGCTAGATAAAGGCTTCATCCGTCCGAGCCACTCCCTATGGGTGCTCCCGTCTTATATGAAACGATAGATGAATTAGGAATGATCCAAAAATGGAAGATATGATGTTTTCCGGATTTTGATCTTGGAAATGGTTAGGAAAAATCATTCGTCACCAGTTAAACCTATTACATCAGTAGTTATCGCATAAGGCATCGAACTACACCCTCTTGACGTCACGTCATGAAAGAAAGTAACATTCATCTACTTTCCGGACTAAGGTTGGAAGGAACCAACCTACTAGTCTCAAGTACCCTCCTAGGCATTGCAAGCAAGTTACCCCTGACCTGCAACAGTCTTACGGACGCCCGCAATCGTTAGAAAGTCTATGTTGTCACATGACGCAAACCTTTAGAAATTATAAGGGGGATCAAAACCTTATAATGAATTCGGCCTCAGACAAGGTATAACTAGGCATGAAAAGCAAGGAAGATCTAAACCTTGTTACCTTGGTCCCTTGGGATCCTGGAATGGATCGGACCAACCGCCTACGAACCCCATCCTACCCAGAGACTAGTAAGAAATTAGGCCATGATACCCAGAAACTGGAGCAACCCGCATCTCCGTCATTATGATCATTAAAACTCCTAGTACCCTAGAAAGATTCCATCCAGTATCTAATCAAAACCTAATAACGTGTATTGTCTTGGAAGGACAATAATTAGGTCTAGTAAACTAGGAATGAAAGCTCCTTGTTTGCATTAGAACTTTCGAGCAAAAGCTAATCAATCCAGACTACTTCGTGAGAGCAGTAGTGTCCCAAACACGTCTCGTTTCCGACAAACTGAAAATTCATGTATGAGCAAAGCTTAGGCCGATCATGTAAGGCAAATCACAATTGTGGGTGCACACATAATTGTAATTTGAACTACATGAAAATCCAGGTAGAGCCCATTCATGAGTAATCATGACTTGTCAAACCTCCATACCTCGCTCATCCTTTTGTCAATCCGCATCCTGTTATCAGTCTATTAAGATTTACCTACCGATCATTGAAACGATGGGCCCAGTGGCGTACCAGCTACGTCTGCCTATCCTGCTAAGTAGCATTTATGACTATTTATGATTAGTAATTTAATTAAGTGTCTGTCCGACGAAACCCTTGTCGTCCTGGTTGATGAAATTCAAGCCGACGAGACACTGCGCTTCGTCGAGGAACCTGTCAAGACACTTGGCCAATAAATTAAGAACTGAAGCGTAGCCGCATTTCCCATCATTAAGGAGTGATGGAACTCTAGACAAGGTCCAAAGTACACTTGGGAACGCAAGAACCCAATACGACAAAAATATCCTTGACTTTTGAAAACGTTACATCCACCAGTGATCAGGAGTGAATTTCGGGACGAAATTCTTCTAACTGGGGGAGAATGTGACACCCCGTCCAAAAGTCAAGTCAACGCTCCTTACTTTGACCTTAGATTAGACCTTATGTGCTTATCTTATCTATGATTAACTGTTTGGTAACTGTACGTAACTGATAAAAACCGGACGTAAAAAAAAAAAATTGATTCCCACGTTGTATTGGAAAACGCGCCCTAATAAACATGAAAGACCATTAAGGAATTAATGGAATGTTAACAATAAGAAACGAATATAAAAATGTAATTTTTATATATTTTCTTAAACATGTGTCACGGATATTCACCATCGACACGGGAACATCTTAAGCGATTACGTGGCTAGAAACAACTGGGGTTCTGAGCACTCATGATAATCGAGCTTAAAGCTGACGCGAACAAACGAAACAGTCTTCGTTGCATTCACGCGTACCAAATCGGATCAACTTGAGAAAAACATAAACAAATCATGTCGAACAATCAAAAAAATGTTTATGTGAATCAATATGAAACTTTACAACTTTTGATAAAATCAAATCGTATTTAAAGTTTGCCCGTTGTCAAGACTTAGCCTTTTTGTTCAAACCGTTTAGCCTATTTGGGCCCAGTAAGCCCAATAAGCCCAAATCAATTCGGATGAACCCGAAAATTTCATCAATGACTCGCCTCGTCACACCGAGTAATTTCCCTGAATCAGAAACCCGAAACGCGGCCCGAATCTCTTTGGGCCGAACCGGCCCAAACCGGTTTATTTTCTTTACTCCTTGCGGCCCGAACCTAGAACCCGGCCCACGATCCCTCCTTTTCCCTTGGGCTCGGCCCAACCGAATACCCAAATTCACGTGGGCTTCGGCCCAGCCCGCCACTCAAACCCTTTGGGCTTCGGCCCACCCCCGACTTTTTTTAAATAATTAAGTCTCGGCCCAATGATTTTTATAAAATCACCCCAATCGGTTTTATAAACTTTTTGGCTCAAATAATTATTTAAAACCTACCACATGTTTGTAAATTCAAGCTTGTTCTAAATTTATATAAATTTCTATTTTTATAAACTCCTATCCCCTTTATATTTTATAAAAGTTCCAAACTTTTATAAACTTTATAAAACTTAATTAGATAAAAGCTAGATGGAATGTGGGCTTGACAACACATTAATACTCAAAGGTTAATGACCAAAATTAAGCCTATATAAAGGAGGCTTAAGACCACTTGTTCCCCACACCTCCAACACCCATCACTCTTGCTCCCTCTTGTCTCTCTACCCCAACCGGCCACCACCACCGGCCCTCCCCCCTTCGCCGGCTGCTGCCACCACAGCACCACCCCCTGCCGTCGCCCTGCCGCCGCCGGACCACCAAAAGCCGCCACCTTTTCTTCCTTTTTCTCGGCTTTTCTAACTCACCCATTGTGAGTTTTCTACAACCTTTTCTCCTATGTTTTTCTATCATTTTTCACCACCCAAGGAAACCCACTCAAGTCTTGACAATCTCTAAACATTAACACTCATAAAATCTAGATCCAAAACACTTACACTCTTATTTTCTTTTTGGAATGCTTGGTTTGCAAAAATGACTAACAAAACTCTTTCTTAATCTCCATTTCTTTCTAAGATCCAAGATGGTGAAACACTTAGTGAATCCTTATGGATAGTAGCAAGTGCACCTAGATCTAATGAAATCCAAGGATTTCTTAGTTAGTTATTTGCAAACCCAAGCCTCTTCATATTCATGTAAATGGAAATAAAATGACTAACTAAATATTACATGTTTGTTAATATTCATTTTTGGTCCTAACACATGCATTAGTGTTAGTAGATTTATTTTACATGTCCTAACATATATGTCACACCCCGGTCAACGGCTTCGGGTGTGAGCGAGAATGGAATCATAGTCGAGGATACATAGAACACTTCTAATAATTTAAAAACTTCATAAAACATTAATTCGTTTCATTGCAGCGGAAAGAGTAGTGGAAACGATCAATGTTTTACAATTTAAAAACATAAAGTCTTAAACGATTATTAAAAGCTTAAAACAGTTAAATTGGATAGTCAGGACTATGACTCCAGGGACAGGTCCGATAGCGTTTGTAAGCTCCATTTGCATGTCTTCAAGAAAGTCTGCGTCAATTACCTAAGAAATCATGAATTTAAAACGGGTCAACATAAAGTTGGTGAGGTTCACAGGTTTATGATTTGTCAGTTAAACATTTGTAAAACAGTTTTCGGTATACTTAAATATTATCAGGGTTTATTGTTGTGGTTGTATGATCTCACCTGAACCTTGATTTCAAATACTAACAGTTTACCCACCCGGCATCTCTTGCCCAGAGATGTTAAACAGTGCAGAATAACTGACGTGTACCCCCAGACAATCCGGAGTCAGAACTGGAGCTACCAGTTAGGGTAGGGTTGTCAACCCAAATAGATCTATTCACTAGCTATCGTTTCGTACAGAACTAATTGAAATCAATTAATGATGGGATTTTCGGTTGTACAAACGTTTATAACGATAATGTACCAAGTTGGGCAATCAGTAAGAGAACAAGTAGTCATACGGCTAACAAGTAAACCATAATATTAAGTAAAAAGCATTTAATCAGTTTTCATGATTTCTCCCCCAAGTATAAAACAGTTAAAGAGGAAAAGGGGCCGTGAAACTCACAGATTCAGCAGATAAACGGTAGGTAAGCAGTGTAGATAACAGTAGCACGAGATGCCCTAAATAAATTAAATAGGCATATGCATAAGGTCTACGATCCTTTGAGTAACATGAGTTACCCAAGTGATACCGGTCAAGTCTTGACGTTATTCCCGTTTGTATTTGATTGGAAAGCCCATTATTAGTATTTATTGTACAAATAAATACGCGTTATTAAGTTTATATTTATGTCAAATAAATATAATGTAAATAATCAGATAAACAGTTTAAACGAGTCATGAACATTGGCCCAAAATAATAATGTCAATTATTATTTTTAGGATAATTATTTCGAAATAAATAATTATGAAGACAAAAATCTTGTAAATAATTGAATAATTATTTAAGACTTTTTATATTTCAAAACATTTCTATAGTTCAATAATATTTCAAGTTCATGAAATATTTGTTTGAAAACGTTGATAAAAAAAATATTTATGGTGACGCTTGGATTTATAACGTTCCATTTATTAAAACATTTACGTCGTTTCAATAAAACATGTCAAGTTGTACGTGCTTGCGTATATCGCCGTGCGGTCCCGGTTTTATTACTACGCAACGTAATACTTATTTTAATTACTTTGATCTCTCAAAGTAATGAAAATAAATCCATGGAAATATTTAAAGTCAATGTTTGTCTTGATTAATTTTTATAAAATTTCTTTTATAAAAAAAAATGTCCATTTTAGCAAGTTTTAAGAAAAGTTAAAACTTGTAATAAATCCAAGTATTTAAATCTATTTTCCATGTCCAACATTTTTAGTCTATTTATTATGTGTCATGTAACTAGTTAATATAACAAGGTTTATATTTATAAGTTAACACGTAAATAAATAACATGAAGTATAAATATATCAACTAACATAAATATGTTAGGACCAAAAATAAACAAACGATCTACTAACATAATATATGTTAGGACATGTAAAATAAATCTACTAACACTAATGCATGTGTTAGGACCAAAAATAAATATTAACAAACATGTAATATTTAGTTAGTCATTTTATTTCCATTTACATGAATATGAAGAGGCTTGGGTTTGCAAATAACTAACTAAGAAATCCTTGGATTTCATTAGATCTAGGTGCACTTGCTACTATCCATAAGGATTCACTAAGTGTTTCACCATCTTGGATCTTAGAAAGAAATGGAGATTAAGAAAGAGTTTTGTTAGTCATTTTTGCAAACCAAGCATTCCAAAAAGAAAATAAGAGTGTAAGTGTTTTGGATCTAGATTTTATGAGTGTTAAGTGGTTTAGAGATTGTCAAGACTTGAGTGGGTTTCCTTGGGTGGTGAAACAATGATAGAAAAACATAGGAGAAAAGGTTGTAGAAAACTCACAATGGGTGAGTTAGAAAAGCCGAGAAAAAGGAAGAAAAGGTCGGCGGCTGTTGTGGTGGTCCGGCGGCGGCAGGGCGACGGCAGGGGGTGGTGCTGTGGTGGCAGCAGCCGGCGAAGGGGGGAGGGCCGGTGGTGGTGGCCGGTTGGGGTAGAGAGACAAGAGGGAGCAAGAGTGATGGGTGTTGGAGGTGTGGGGAACAAGTGGTCTTAAGCCTCCTTTATATAGGCTTAATTTTGGTCATTAACCTTTGAGTATTAATGTGTTGTCAAGCCCACATTCCATCTAGCTTTTATCTAATTAAGTTTTATAAAGTTTATAAAAGTTTGGAACTTTTATAAAATATAAAGGGGATAGGAGTTTATAAAAATAGAAATTTTTATAAATTTAGAACAAGCTTGAATTTACAAACATGTGGTAGGTTTTAAATAATTATTTGAGCCAAAAAGTTTATAAAACCGATTGGGGTGATTTTATAAAAATCATTGGGCCGAGACTTAATTATTTAAAAAAAGTCGGGGGTGGGCCGAAGCCCAAAGGGTTTGAGTGGCGGGCTGGGCCGAAGCCCACGTGAATTTGGGTATTCGGTTGGGCCGAGCCCAAGGGAAAAGGAGGGATCGTGGGCCGGGTTCTAGGTTCGGGCCGCAAGGAGTAAAGAAAATAAACCGGTTTGGGCCGGTTCGGCCCAAAGAGATTCGGGCCGCGTTTCGGGTTTCTGATTCAGGGAAATTACTCGGTGTGACGAGGCGAGTCATTGATGAAATTTTCGGGTTCATCCGAATTGATTTGGGCTTATTGGGCTTACTGGGCCCAAATAGGCTAAACGGTTTGAACAAAAAGGCTAAGTCTTGACAACGGGCAAACTTTAAATACGATTTGATTTTATCAAAAGTTGTAAAGTTTCATATTGATTCACATAAACATTTTTTTGATTGTTCGACATGATTTGTTTATGTTTTTCTCAAGTTGATCCGGTTTGGTACGCGTGAATGCAACGAAGACTGTTTCGTTTGTTCGCGTCAGCTTTAAGCTCGATTATCATGAGTGCTCAGAACCCCAGTTGTTTCTAGCCACGTAATCGCTTAAGATGTTCCCGTGTCGATGGTGAATATCCGTGACACATGTTTAAGAAAATATATAAAAATTACATTTTTATATTCGTTTCTTATTGTTAACATTCCATTAATTCCTTAATGGTCTTTCATGTTTATTAGGGCGCGTTTTCCAATACAACGTGGGAATCAATTTTTTTTTTACGTCCGGTTTTTATCAGTTACGTACAGTTACCAAACAGTTAATCATAGATAAGATAAGCACATAAGGTCTAATCTAAGGTCAAAGTAAGGAGCGTTGACTTGACTTTTGGACGGGGTGTCACATTCTCCCCCAGTTAGAAGAATTTCGTCCCGAAATTCACTCCTGATCACTGGTGGATGTAACGTTTTCAAAAGTCAAGGATATTTTTGTCGTATTGGGTTCTTGCGTTCCCAAGTGTACTTTGGACCTTGTCTAGAGTTCCATCACTCCTTAATGATGGGAAATGCGGCTACGCTTCAGTTCTTAATTTATTGGCCAAGTGTCTTGACAGGTTCCTCGACGAAGCGCAGTGTCTCGTCGGCTTGAATTTCATCAACCAGGACGACAAGGGTTTCGTCGGACAGACACTTAATTAAATTACTAATCATAAATAGTCATAAATGCTACTTAGCAGGATAGGCAGACGTAGCTGGTACGCCACTGGGCCCATCGTTTCAATGATCGGTAGGTAAATCTTAATAGACTGATAACAGGATGCGGATTGACAAAAGGATGAGCGAGGTATGGAGGTTTGACAAGTCATGATTACTCATGAATGGGCTCTACCTGGATTTTCATGTAGTTCAAATTACAATTATGTGTGCACCCACAATTGTGATTTGCCTTACATGATCGGCCTAAGCTTTGCTCATACATGAATTTTCAGTTTGTCGGAAACGAGACGTGTTTGGGACACTACTGCTCTCACGAAGTAGTCTGGATTGATTAGCTTTTGCTCGAAAGTTCTAATGCAAACAAGGAGCTTTCATTCCTAGTTTACTAGACCTAATTATTGTCCTTCCAAGACAATACACGTTATTAGGTTTTGATTAGATACTGGATGGAATCTTTCTAGGGTACTAGGAGTTTTAATGATCATAATGACGGAGATGCGGGTTGCTCCAGTTTCTGGGTATCATGGCCTAATTTCTTACTAGTCTCTGGGTAGGATGGGGTTCGTAGGCGGTTGGTCCGATCCATTCCAGGATCCCAAGGGACCAAGGTAACAAGGTTTAGATCTTCCTTGCTTTTCATGCCTAGTTATACCTTGTCTGAGGCCGAATTCATTATAAGGTTTTGATCCCCCTTATAATTTCTAAAGGTTTGCGTCATGTGACAACATAGACTTTCTAACGATTGCGGGCGTCCGTAAGACTGTTGCAGGTCAGGGGTAACTTGCTTGCAATGCCTAGGAGGGTACTTGAGACTAGTAGGTTGGTTCCTTCCAACCTTAGTCCGGAAAGTAGATGAATGTTACTTTCTTTCATGACGTGACGTCAAGAGGGTGTAGTTCGATGCCTTATGCGATAACTACTGATGTAATAGGTTTAACTGGTGACGAATGATTTTTCCTAACCATTTCCAAGATCAAAATCCGGAAAACATCATATCTTCCATTTTTGGATCATTCCTAATTCATCTATCGTTTCATATAAGACGGGAGCACCCATAGGGAGTGGCTCGGACGGATGAAGCCTTTATCTAGCAACTCTTGTAGTTAATTAGATAACTCTCGTACTACGGACGATGCCAGACGGTAAGGAGACGTGGAAACTGCGAGGCTCCAGGTGTTAAGTCGATGCGAAATTTCTCTTACCCAAGGGGTAGGACTGGGAAGTCTTCGGGAAAGATTTCCGGGTATTCGCGGTTAATAGGAACATCTTTGATGCGTTTATCCCTAGGTTTCCTCTTAGTGACCTGAGCTAAGAATAGCATGGCATCCTTTGCGAAGGAATTTTCGTGCCTTTATACTAGATGTGAGGATTAGCTTGCCTTGCATGTGTAGAGTGTTGCCATTTGTAAGTGGCACTCTTACCATTTTCTTATGACAGAAGATTTCCGCCTGGTTCTCTAACAATCATTCTATCCTAATGATTATGTCGAGGTTTTAGGATTCAATGGGTATTAGGTCGATACTAAATGTATGAGCGGAGCGTCCTAGCGGGTAACCTTGGTAGATTATGATGGCTTTGATTAATTCTCTATTAGCTTGTACTGCGGTAAACTTAGCGTCTAAGGCAGAATGGTCGATTTCAAGGATTACGAAATAAAATCGGTAGGCACAAGGTTTCTATCGGCATTATTATCGAATAAAACATAGGCATAATGATTGTTTACTATGAACGTACCCGTTTCCGTGTTCAGGTCACGACAGGCGTCTTCAGTGTTGATCACATAGGCTCTTCCTCTAGCCTGGTTAGCATTCTGGTCCTTGTTATTCGGGCATTCACTCTTGAAGTGTCCAATGGTCCCGCAACCGTAGCAAGTGCGTTTTGGGCAGCTACGTGCTACATGTCCGTAAGTCTTGCATATATTGCAAAAGACATTTCCACAATCGAGGGTATGGTGGAGGTTGCATTTGTTGCACAGGGGTGCAGTACCGGTGTAACCGGTCTTTCGGAGGGACTGGACAGGGGCGGTAGCAGCATAGACCTTCTCTGGTCTGGATTCCTCAACAGGGGTTTTCTCGGCGTCCTCGTTCCGATTCTTCCAAAATTCACGCTTACGTTTGTTTGACGAAGGGATGGTACTGATATCAAGGGATATATCTTCAGGCGATTTCTTGCCGAAGTTTACACCTTGACGATTAGCCTGATAGACAAGGTTGTGTGCCAGACGCACAACATCCTGAAATGTCTGAGGGTTTGAGGAAAGGACATTCCCCTGAATGTGTGGTGCAAGTCCCCATATGTACCGCTCAATCTTCTTGTATGGTGGAGTGACCATAGTCGGACAACAGGTGAGCAAGTTCACGAAACCTCTTAGTGTAGCTAGCAACATCGGCTCCATTCATGGATAGGTTCCAGAATTCTGCTTCGAGTTTCTGTAGTTCCTCTCTAGGACAGTACTTGTCACGCAACAGTTGTTTGAGTTCGTCCCATGTCATGGCACAGGCCAAGTCAGTTCCCATAGCATCGGCATGGGAATTCCACCAGGTTAGTGCACTGTCAGTGAATGCGCACGTGGAATATTTGACCATGTACTGCTCGGGGCAGTTGCTTATGCGGAAGACTGACTCCATTTTCTCAAACCAACGGATTAACCCAATAGCGCCTTCGGAACCCTTGAAGTTGGTGGGTTTGCAATTCATAAAGTCTTTATATGAAC
>JBCNJP010000844.1:0-10000 GCA_039602395.1 Deinandra increscens subsp. villosa | reverse complement strand
GCATGAATCTCATCATCACTCCTGAGATTCACCTCATGTAAAAAGTGGGGGCTCATTGCAATAGGGTCAAGATCCATCAGTATGTTCTCATGTAATGAGGTTGGTGAGTTAATAACACCCTCATCTGGATCAAGATTGAGTACATTGTCACTCCTGGGTGATAGGGGATGTAGGGGTGAAAAGCTTTCGGATGGGGATTGTACATCCTTGTCTATTGACTCCCCCTCAAAAGAAGGTTCATCCCTAAGAGATAATCCCAATTTGGTTAGCTTCCGCTTGGGATTTTTGCCTTTAGCAGGGCTTAAAGCTTCGGGTTGGTTGGTGGGCATAGGTGGAGGAGACCTAGCAACCATATTTCTCTGTCTTTTAAAACGGACAGGTGGGGATTTAGATGAGGATGTGGCAGTGGTGGTTGTTTGAGCAGTGAACTTCCTCTTTTTGGAATGGTAAGTTTGTAATGTTGAGGAAGTGGGGACAGATGTGGGATCAGGAACTATTGGGCTTGTAGTCCTGTCATCTTGAGCAGGTTGCTCATGTGCAGCAACAGTTTCCGTTTGAACCTCAGCCTGAGCAGGTTCATCAGGAAACTGCCTTGGAATTGGCAGGGGGTGGTCTGTATCCCTTCCAAGAAAAACTGTCTTGTTTAAAGCTAGGCTGGAAAAAGTTTTCTCATTCAGAGAGCTTTTGATGTAAAATTGAACCACCTAAATTAATTTGAGGGTATTCTTCTTTGAAAATGCAAGTTAAAAACCTGGGATAAAGATAAACATATGCAGGTGTGGTGTTCATTTTTAGGGCATGGAAAATAAGTTTTGAGAAGTTAAAATTGTCACCCTTTACCACAGCATAGAAGGCTGAAGCCTGTTCAGCACCAAGTTCGTCAAAGCCACCCTTCTTCGGAGTGAGACACACCAAAATCGTGTGGGCCAAAAACCTCCAGTTGTATGGCAGTTGCCCCTTTTTTGATGGTTTCGCTTTGCAACGAACCACCGTATCCAATGTCTCTGAATAGTGGTAGATACTTCTTGGAATCGACAGCCACATATCCATTTTAATCCCTTAGTTTCAACACTTTTCTCACCTTTGCTTCATCTATTTCCACTACCGTGCCCTGAACTGTTGACACGATTGCTTCACCACCCTTACTGTCTTCGACGACATGAGACCAAAATTCCTCCATAATTTCTTCAAAAATCACCGCCTCAACAGTCAGCGCGTGATGAAGGTGAGATTTCTTCAGGAATTCGATCATGCCGTTGTAAATATCGGTTTTACTGGGTCCTTCAAGATAGGTTACCAGGTTGTGTTCCACGGGGAACTTTGAATCACTGGCAGGCTTCTTGCCACTTGTGCTCACCTTGGGAGCCATTGTTGATTTGAGATTTTGAGAGAGAATTCGACGGTTTTGGGAAGTTACGGAGAGATTTGGAGAGAAATTTGGGAGTGGGGTTTGTGAGAAATGAGGAAATGAACGGTAAACTAGGGCTTTTTACCTTTTTCATTGGTGACATAGAGGAGAGAGGTTTTAACGCAACCGTTCAGTAACTGATGTGACTTGTGCTTTTTGGGTTATATGGTACAACACGGTAAAGCATGTCATTATCCAAAAGGATATTTACTGAAACCACAGATATTTAATGGTTAAAAACTTAATGGGTAATTTATTGTGTATCCGCTTAAAAAGTTGTGCCTTCCATGTAATTTAATGAAAAGTGACTTTAACTTGTTGACCCGGAAGTTCAAGCCGAACCCATTTTTCTCCTTTATTTTAATAAACTACATTTCTTCCGTTTGAACTTCAAGCGGATGATTTTTCCGCTTAGAAGAATTGTTTTCAAAAACACTTTTTCCACGTAAGTTACAAAGCATTTTCCGGTTGAAGTTCACCCAGAGATTTTCAGAAGTTCTTCTCACAGGTTGAACCGGAACTTGAAGCGGAAAACCAAAACACATGATTTTTGAAAATTTGTGTTAATTAACACAAAAGATTTTCATTTTCATTTTATTTTTGTATCAAGAGACGGGCTCTTAAACACAAATTTCTCTTTTATTGAGGTGGTGAAAAGTTTTGTGTAAATCAAAGTTCATCATCCCAATGGCTGTGATGAGGTAGAAGAATCTTGCCTCATCAAAAGATTTGGTAAACAAATCAGCCAATTGATGATCAGTGTGAACTTTGAACAATTTAATCAGACTCTTTTCTACACAATCTCTAATAAAATGATACCTTATATCAATGTGCTTTGTTTTGGAGTGCTTGACTGGATTGTTGATGATGGAGATGGCACTGTTGTTGTTTGCAAAAATTAGAGTTTCCATGAAGGTGATCCCATAATCAAGCATCTGATTTTGGATCCAAAGAACTTGACTGCAGCAGCTTGAGGCAGCAATGTATTCAGCCTCAGTAGTTGATGTAGAAACACAAGTTTCCTTCTTGCACTGCCAGGAGACAAGTCTTTCACCCAAGAATTTGTAAAACCGTATATGGATCGTCTCCAGAGCTTAATTGATGTATACTCTCTCGGTATTGTAATCATTCGACTATAATTGAATGACAAACTTCCGTCTCTATCATTCTATGATCTGGATGCTCCAAAAGATATCAAGAAAGTTAAAGCTGAATTTTCTCGTCTTGCAAAGAACGGGCATAAATCATCTGCTTCAGAAGAGAAAGTTTCTGGAAAATATACAGGTTTGGGGTTTCAAAAGAAACAGGTTGATGTGAATGTTTCAAAGGTTCAACAGCAACAGCATTTGAAGAAAATTCATCTGAAGCAAGTAAAGAAAGAAGTTTTTAAAGCTGACAAAGTTCAACCCGAGAGGTTCTACAAACTCAAGGGTTCGGAACAAATATTTTCTGATAAAGAATTCCCGCTACATTGTGTAGATGCTCGGAAAGTTGCTGAAGTTTTTGTGACGAATGTTGATTCAAAGATCAAGAAGCAACAAGGTGCTCAATATTCTTCTGGAGGATCCAATTCTACTCCAAAGAGCCCGACATCCAAATGGGTTCATGATCATCGATTTCAGGTATATGATAATTTTTATGATCATTTTGGAGATGAATATGTTTGTGAAGCTATGCAGGTTCCAAAGACAAGAAACATAAACAATCGTTTGTGTTACAATTGCCGTCAAAAAGGGCATATGGCACATGATTGTCCGGTTTCTGCTGCTTCTAGTTATAGAAAAGGAAAGGTTCCATTTGTTGGTAAAGCTGCCAAACAACGATTCATTGATGAAAATGGCAGAGTATTTGATGAATATCCACAACCTACATTTTTCAAAACTCAAGGAAGATTTATTCCACGTTTTCAAAATGTTCCATATGTAGGTTGTTCGTCACAATCGACTGTGACCGGTTCATCAGATACTGATTTACCAAAACAACAAATCTGGAAACCTAAAGTGGTTTCGAAAGGAAATCAAGATACTGGTCGACCAGAAGCAATTCGCTTCGGGTCATTTATAAACTGATGTGTTTGACCAGTGTGCAGGTACTTCTAGAAGGCCCGTTGGTGATTGCAAAGTTACTGATGGAGAAGTATTCTGCTGATTTAACTTAAATTACATGTGATATCAAATTTCAAAACTGAAATTTTTCTGAAAGCTAAACTTGAAAGGTATCCATGTCGAAAGGTCAATTTTCTTTCTTTTAATGCATTTCGTATGTAGTTTAGGGGGAGAAAATTGAAAACCAAAAATAGCGTCTTTGTGTTTTTTGTTGGTGTTAAAATGAAAATCCAAAAATAGAGTTTTCATTTTAAGGGGGAGAAAAACAGAAAATACAAAAACATTGAAAAAATAGAAAAATACAAAAACATTGAAAAATGAGAAATTGTATCCAACATGATTGGGAAATGATGGTACATTGGCTTACGTGTCTGACTCATGGATAAAATAGATGAAAAAGCCATAAGATCATTGTTTGATGTACTTGGTAGGCTCGGCATTAAATCAGAAAGTATACAGATGTGATAAACACATTAAATACTAATGCTTGACCAAGTGGACAACATCTTGATGCATGTCTCATGATATCAAGGAAAAGATATGTGAAAAAGAAAATGAGAAGTCACTGTGTATACATGTGTTCATTTTGCAAAGATTTAAACTTGTTTGATTTTCTTTATTTTGTCAAACGATCGGACTTTCTTTGCGTATCGAAAGATCGACCTGATTGTTGTTCGTTTGACGTTCTGCTTTATTTTCTTTGGTGTTTCGTATAACTCATCGGACTTTCTCTGCGTGTACGGGAGTACCGACCTGATTGTTGTTGAGTTATACAATTTCAACTTGTTTTATTTTCTTATTTTGTTAAATCCGAGGCCTTATCTGCGTATCGAAAGATCGACCTTAAGGTAGACGATTTAACGTTCTTATTTCTTTTTGCATGGAACACAGTTGACTGAATCATGAATACAATCATTATGTGATTAAATCACAAATGAAATCACAAAGTGTGATATAAAAAGCAAAAACATATCTGAGTATGTCTGATAGTGTGGGGTACACTGGTCAAAGCAAACTAAATCAATACAATAACATATCCAGATGTTATGAGTATGATTGTGCCTGAGTTTAAGATGGACAAATTATACCAGTAATCGACATGACTTGTGTGCTGAAGTAATTGAAATTGAAGTGTAGTTCAGCATGTTATGACCAATATGATCCCAAGTTGTGATCTTTCTCGCAAAAGACAAAAATAGTGTCTGATTTCATGTATTGCATTTATGTTTCATATCTGAAAAGTTCAAAAAGATTTTCGGTGTGTTTTGATATAAAGTTTCAAAAAGCCAAAAAGATTTTATTTCTTATTTGTTTTCGACCGATCGACATGTGATACAAAATCAAAATTTCAAAACTATATCTTGGATTCTCGAAGAGAAGTTTTGCGCCAAGATTAAATTAATTTTCAAAAGAAAAGGAAACCGCGTTTCTGTCTTCTGAAATTGCAGGTTTGTGTGTCAAGACTCAAGCATGGTGAGAGGGGGAGTATGAAGTATCTTTCACAAGTGGATCTTGAAGTTCAAAGATAATTCAAGAGTGATCCAGCCATGCAAGCTCTATTTCTGACAAGATTTCAAGTCAAAGATCGGATGCAGCAATGTTGAAGATTGAAGACTGAAGTTTAGTTAGAGAATAGATACACTACACGTTAAGGGGGAGTTTGTTAGAGCATATTCCTATGCTATGAGTGTCTCGTGTATTGTATCTATGTGAGCGTGTCTAAGTGATGAGTTGTAGTGACTATTTGGTTATGGGCGTACCACATGGTCCGGCGGACCATGTGGTCCGGCGTATCAGTTTGATACGCTGGGTGATTAGTCACTTACTATAAATAGCTTGTGTTAGAATGTGCAGTCAGTTAAACAGTTCTGTCATTCTACACCTTTCTGTGTGTGTTTCTAGAGAGAGAAACTAGAGAGAACTTCTTTGTATCTTCAAGTGATCAATAAGAATTCTTATTCACATCCGTTGTTACTATGATTGATTGATACACGCAGGAGCAAGATCGTATTGGCTTGGGTCAGGACCGATTCTCAAATCAAGAATCCTGATCTTGAGCAAGAATAAAGGATCAGATTCGAAAAACTCAAAAAAATGAGGATGAAGATGAAGATGAGAAGAATCAAAGGATAATCATAACATAAGAAAGATGATGATCAAAGTCGAATGATTTCATTAATCGAATGCTTACAATCAAGAAATCATGACAAACATCTCTCATGGAAATCCATGACTCACTCTCTCTTCTGGAATGGAAATCTCACACTCTACAAGAAAATCATCATCTCCACACTCAGAGACTCTTTCTTGTAATGTGGCACCCTCACTATATATAATAGTGAGAGTGACTAACAACAGAAACATAAACTGAACAAAATTACAAGAAAGGAAAATAACATAAATATTAATTAAATCAAAGTTGATTTAATTAATCCGAAGCTTGACTCGCTCGAACCGATCTTCTGTTGACTTTTACGTTGACCGTTGACCTGAACGGTTGACTTTTCCATAAACCAGTTTTGGTTGACCCTTCAAGTACTTGAAAATTCTCTTGACAGCTAGCATGTGAGACTCCTTTGGTGAGGACTGATATCTTGCACATAAGCAAACATTGAACATAATGTCAGGTCTACTTGCAGTAAGATACATCAGTGATCATATCAGTCGCCATGTACATGTGTACAGTCCATTGGCTTGCCACTTAAGTCATTGGTTAACTTGTGGGAAGTGGAGATAGGAGTTTTTGCACTTGAACATGCCTGCATATCAAATCTCTTCAGCATATCTTGGATGTACTTTGACTAGTTCAAAAAAACTCAGCTGCAGTTTGCTTTACTTGTAATCCCAAGAAGAATGTTAATTCTCCCATGGAACTCATTTCGAATTTTGACTGCATCAAAGTTTCAACTCCTTGCACAAAACAGTATTAGATGAACCAAAAATAATATCATCTACATAAATTTGTACCATCAACATATCCTTACCAACATTTTTGACAAAAAGTGTTTTGTCAATTGCCCCTCTCCTGTAGCCATTCTCTAGAAGATAGTTTGAAAGAGTTTCATACCAGGTTCTAGGTGCTTGTTTGAGACCATACAGAGCTTTGATCAGCTTGCACACCCTGTTTGGATGGTGAGGGTCTTCAAAACCAGGAGGTTGATTGACATACACTTCTTGTTCCAGTAGGCCATACAGGAAGGCACTTTTGACATCCATCTGAAATACTTGGAAGTCTTTGAAGGCAGCATAGGCTAGAAAGATTTTGATTGCTTCCAATCTAGCCACTGGTGCAAACACTTCATCATAATCAATGCCTTCTTCCTGTACATAGCCTTGCACAACCAGTCTTGCTTTGTTCTTAATTACAATGCCCCTGTCATCTTTCTTGTTTCTGAACACCCACTTTGTGCCAATTGGTTCTGCTCCATCAGGCAGGTCTACCAATTCCCAAACTTTCTGCTTGTTAATCTGAAATAACTCTTCTTGCATTGCCTCTACCCAGCTGTTGTCTTTTAAGGCATCAGCTACCTTGTTGGGTACTTCTTGAGACAAAAATGCAGCATGCAAACAAATGTTTGCATCAGCAGATTTACTTCTTGTCAACACAGGTGCTGACATATCTCCAATAACATTATCCAATGGATGATTCTTGTTGATTCTTCTGTCTTGAAGCATAGGGAACTCGTGGCTTCTTCCATTTGATGGTATATTAAGCCTAGGAAGTATGTGATCAAGCTCAACATCACCAATGTGTGACACAGGATCTGAAACTTCAACTGCTTCATGAGAACTAGTTTCTGAATTGTGGGTCAGATGCTCAAAATTAAGCTCATTTGATGTAGCATCATTTGAATTTTCAGGTTCATTTGACCCTGAATCAATGTTCTCCACAGTTTCTGAAATTGAGTTTTCCGGTTGAACTTGAACCGGAGAAACGATGTTCCGCTTGGACTTCAACCGGAACTGCTTCCGTGTCAATTTGAACTATTTCAGACGGTTTCTTTCCATTGCCTGGCAAGATAGGTTTGATGCTCATTGAAGAGAAGAAGATTGGCTTCTTGCTGGTTCCATCATGGTTGCTCTTCCAATGTTCATCAGCTGACCTGTAAAGATTATGTTCCTGCACTAAAGAACTCATAGGCTTCTCAACAGTTATGTTGAAAGCAGTGGTTAGTGCATCAATATCGAATAACCAAGTGGGCTGAGACTCAAAATTGTTGGAAGATTTTTCATTAAAAGACACATTTATAGTTTCTTCAACAATTTTGGTTCTCTTGTTGTACACTCTGTATGCCTTAGACACACCAGAATATCCAACAAAATATCCCTCATCTGCCTTTTCTAGCAAATTTGGGCAATAGCTCATTGGTTATCAATATTGTAACAGGACATCCAAATGGCTTAAAGAAATAAATATTGGGCTTTCTTTTTCTCCAAAGCTCATAGGGTGTCTTGTTCTTGTCCCTTTGACAATTAAAATCCTGTTTTGGACATAACAGGCAGTGTTTACTGCTTCTGCCCAAAATATCACAGGGAGTTTGGAGTCTGCTAACATTGACCTAGCAGCTTCAATTAGTGTCCTATTTCTCCTTTCAGCAACACCATTTTGTTGTGGAGTTCTAGGAGCACTAAATTGTCTAACAATTCCCTTTTCTTCACAAAATGAATTCAAAACATGATTTTTAAATTCAGTGCCATTGTCACATCTGATTGTTTTCACTTTGAGATTGGATTGATTTTCTAAATTTATCACAAGAGTTTTCAACAATTCAGCAGTTTCATCTTTTGTTTTAAGAAAGAAAACCCAAGTGTACCTAGAAAAATCATCAATTATAACAAAACAGTATGACCTTTTCCCTAAACTCATTACTCTAGTTGGACCAAAAAGATCCATGTGCAACAGCTCTAGAGGTTGTGAAATAGAAGATTCAACTTTTGGCTTAAAGGAGGTTCTGTGTTGCTTGCCCTTGAGACATGGCACACAGTGTTCAGAACATGTAAATTGCTTGTTAGGAAGACCCTTAACCAAGCCAAGATTGACAATTCGGTTCATGTTTTTGTAATTTACATGCCCAACCTCCTATGCCACAAATCGGTAACCCGGATCCCACTGTAAACCCCAACACTTGGGTCTTCCCAATGCATCATTATACTTGTACTCTTTTAGTACTAAAGTATTTAAAATAGGTTGCTCGGTGAGCAAGTCATCAAGGTCTAAATTTTGATAAGAATCTTCTTGATGAAATTTCTCACTTCCTATTTTTGATTTTCTTTCTAGTGCTTTTCTCTCTCTGAATTCTCTGAACTTCATCTGTTTGTTTGACTCAGTTTTCACAAAATCATTGGTTGGAAATTGATTATGACTTTGAACTCTAGTTCTTTCAGGTGAAGCAGTATACTTATGTGATGCAAAGCTATTTTTGACAATTTTAGCACTTTGAAACGGAACAGTGGAACTTCCGCTTGAACTAGCTACAAACTCATTTCGACCAAAGATTTCTTTCGGTTAGAAAAATGTTTCGAGGATTGACTTTTTCTCTTGAAGGGTTTCTCCTTCCTTGACTTTCAAACACCTCATAATTTTCACTAAACTTCACAGATGGTCTTTGTTTCAAAGCAGTGATAGACCTGAAGTTTTTCTTGTTTTCCGGTTGAACTTGAGTTCGAGCGGAGAAACATTCCGCTTGAACTTTAGCCGGAAATTTGTTTTGTTTGAAAACTGAGAAACTTCCATTTCTTTCATTACCAATTAAAACCTAATTTGAATTTGACTCAAAACGTTTAACTGTATGATTCTTAAAAGGTGAAAGTTTTCCTGTTAGCTTCTTAGCCAAATTTTGACTTTTCACAGTTTTAGGCTTTACAACTTGGTTTCTATTCAGAGGGTTAAAATTACAGTCAGCAGCTAAATGACCCACTTTACCACAAACTATACACTCTGGGATTCTAGGAGAATCATATGACTGAGTGTATCTAGGGGATTTCTCATTAGTTTCTTGACTGAAAACAATTCTACCAATAATTTGACATTTTCCAGTTTTAACATTTTCAACATGTTTGCCTCCAACCTTCGAATCTTTTGGTTCATAAAAAGTTGGTTGGGGCACTTCAAGCCTTGGTTTGAAAATCTATGATTGATCAACTGCTGCAGAGGTGATTTCAGCAATGATTTCGATTTTAATAGTTTCACATTTTTCTTCAACAACTGTTTCAGAAGCAGTGTTATCAACAACTAAGCTGACTATGCTATCAGTTTGTAAGGAAGGAATTGGCTCAATTACAGGTAAATAATCACCTGGTGGTTTCACAGAGTTGTAACTAATCCCATTTTTGCCATACATAGCACCTTTTCAAAGTTTTTCAGTCTTTTCATTTGCCTTTTGGAATTAATCACAGGTGAATTGAGCTTCAGTTAGCTTCACCTCAAGAGCACCCACATCTGCCTTGGCATGTTGGGTCTCCTTTCTTGAGGTCTTCATTTAAAGCA